>QAPF01000054.1:0-202587 GCA_004367935.1 Colletotrichum sidae | reverse complement strand
TAATAGCCTAAGCCTTAATTCTTTCTATTATATATTAGTTAGCCTAGTTATTTTTTATTTTACTTATTTTTATTTAGTAATTAATTTAGTAGTTATATATATAAAGTGAATTATTATTATATAGAAAGATATTATTTTTACCTACTAATTCCTATATACTACTAGTAGTTTAGGTTCTAACTCTTTTTGCTATATACTAGTTAGCTTGGTTATTTCCCATTCTTTTTTACCTAATCTTAATACTATTTTATTAGCTAGAGATTAGTTTAAATTTTATTATTATTAGGGTATATTTCTATAGTAATAAAAGAAGGTATAGGTAGAATAAGAATACTAAGTAGAATAATAAAAAATTAATATCTAATTAGAAGATATTAATATAGAAGAATAAAGTAATATAGAAGAGTGAGTACTAATAGTAATAGTTAGTTTTATAGAAATTAGGAATTACTACTAGTATTAATTATTATAAATAATTATTATAAATAATAGTTATAACCNAGTGAGTACTAATAGTAATAGTTAGTTTTATAGAAATTAGGAATTACTACTAGTATTAATTATTATAAATAATTATTATAAATAATAGTTATAACCTATATAATAATCTTTACTAATTATTATTATTAAATATTAAATTATTTATATTTTACTATTTATTTTTCTTTTAGTATTTTAATATATTTTACTTAAATACTTATAATTACCTATTATTTAGAATACTATTTCGCTAGGTATTTATAGCTACCTATAAGTAATACTATAGGTATTTATAGCCTTATAGACTATTTAGGTTAGACCTATAAGTAAAGCTTCTACCTAACCTATTATCTAGGTAACCTATAGGTACCTATGGGGTGGGTAATTACAAGCCTATAGTATGTTATCTTTTCAACTTGTTTTTTCTTCGTATCTCCCATTAATTCCCATAGGAAATCATGAGATGAACCAAAAGTGACAGGTCTTGTATCTATGAGTACGTGGGACCTCTCATCTGCGGAGTCATTCGGTATTCTGAAATAGATGTGAATATTTCTCATTGGTTTCTCTTCTCTTCTTCTTTCTCGCGCAGTACTGCCCAAAAACTGCTCAGCAAAATCACCGTTCACCCGCTGCCATCAGCCACGTCGTCGGTCTAGTTCGAGGACCGGGCCGAGTGTTCCGGATTTGGCTACTGAAACGATGTCTTGCGCCTCAGAGTTTGCATCATGCATGCAACACGGTGAGGCTGAGGTTTCCAGGCCGCCACCATAGACGGACGGCATTCCAAATTTTCAAGTACATAATAACCTCACGTTCCGCCGCTACTCCATCGAACGCAATTGGTCGCCAGGCCGACCGGCTTCCATGCTGTTTCAGACCGCAAGGGTGGTCTCATCGTGATCACGACGAGCGTTGACCATACGATGGCCTCGGTCGGAACTTGGCCTGAGAGGTGGTGTTGTTGTCGTGCGGCACAAGGTGAGCTGAGCTTCCTTGGCTTCGTGAACCCCCACGTGGAGCTCGATGAGCTGCTGCCCGCGACTCACCGACATGCCCCCCGTGAGTCCCGCGCTCTCGTGGACCCGGTTACACGGAGTGTCTATCCATTCGTTCCAACGCTTTCCATGGGTTCCGGATGCTCCCCCATACCCCCTCCTTGTGCTACACTACTCGTTCTCACCAGACCAGCACAGTTTCCGAAAGGGCATGCGACTCTATAAACGACTAGCAAGTGGTGCTGCATAACTCGCGGAAATAGCTGTCTTGTCGAAAGCAACCCCGCAGCCCTCCCGCTCGCCAGCCGACCAGTGAAGCAACGATGATGCGAGGCCCTGACTAATGTGCCTGGCTGGGGCTGGTGGACCACTGTGGGTTCTTGGCTGGTGACGCTCGCAGTTCAGCTTGTGAATAATTTGGTGAGCGAATTCCCCCAAAGCCGAGAACCGAGTCGTTTGCTAGATTGAGGTACGCAGATAACAAGTCCTACACGTAGTTATACGGGCACTGCATACGAGAAGCGCCCAGGTCGAGTGATATAAGCCAATGTTTACGGCCAAGCCCCGTGTTTATTAAATAGCTTGCAAGCCACAGGACCCAAGCTGTCGTGACATGATCAGACGGCATGGGAGGTATCTCGAAGCAGGGCAAAGTGTCGCCAAGTTGCGTCCTCGGCCTTTGGCACCTCGGCTTGTAGTACCACCGTTTCTTAGCCTGTCCGCATACAAGAAAGCCGTCGATAGCTGTTCAAGCGGCCGCAAGCCAAGTGCTACCTACATGAGCCGCCGCAGGGATGGATATGCGTGTAGCTCTCAAGACAGACACGACACGCATTCTCGTCGCGACTGCAGTCTGCAGCTTTGCCAAGCGGGCATTACTCACCAACTTGTTCCCTCCAGTCCATCCGGGTCCATTGCTGCCCCGTCACCTTTTGGGACTGGCCTCGAAGCTATTCCCTGCCACGCATGCCCGGCCAGACAACCACATCCTTGCTGACTGAGAAGCCAGCATCGTGGGGCACACGCTCACTGAGCCTTGCAGTCAATGACATCAGCGGGGTCTGTGACATCCAATGCCGTCACGGCCGGGCTTGCCAGAGAGCTACCCCTCCATCGTTCCACCTCAGCGTCCCAACCTCAGAGCCCCTCAATTCTACCTTTGCTGGGAGCTCACCACAAGGTACATCTAACAGCCATTCCTCCGATCCGATTTTTTTCTTTCCTGCACTTCTCTTCCCTACAAAAGCCTACCTTGATATCCTTTTCCATCCTCGATACTTTCCAACTTTTATCAACCTGCCAACTACAACCACACAAACACCTCCACAATGCCTCAAGGAATTCCCACCGCTTCCCGTCTTCTGGATCTCTTCAGCCTCAAGGGCAAGGTCGTCGTCGTCACCGGCGCTTCCGGACCCCGCGGCATGGGCATCGAGGCCGCCCGCGGCTGCGCCGAGATGGGCGCCGACCTGGCCATCACCTACTCCTCCCGCAAGGAGGGTGCCGAGAAGAACAAGGCCGAGCTGGAGAAGGAGTACGGCGTCAAGGTCGAGATCTACAAGCTCAACGTCAGCGACTACGACGACGTCGACAAGACGGTCAAGCAGATCATCAAGGACTTTGGCAAGATTGACGCCTTCATCGCCAAGTAAGTTGCCACTCTTATTCTTTCACCAAAAACAACGCCCATCGAACCCTGACTGACATGCTCTGCCAAACAGCGCCGGTGCCACCGCCGACTCGGGCGTCATCGACGGCTCCAAGGAGGCCTGGGACCACGTCATCCAAATCGACCTCAACGGCACGGCCTACTGCGCCAAGGCCGTCGGCGCCCACTTCCGCGAGCGCGGCTCCGGCTCCTTCGTCATCACGGCCTCCATGTCGGGCCACATCGCCAACTACCCCCAGGAGCAGACGTCGTACAACGTGGCCAAGGCCGGCTGCATCCACATGGCGCGCTCGCTCGCCAACGAGTGGCGCGACTTTGCCCGCGTCAACTCCATCTCCCCCGGCTACATCGACACCGGCCTGTCCGACTTTGTGGACCAGAAGACCCAGGACCTGTGGAAGAGCATGATCCCCATGGGACGCAACGGCGACGCCAAGGAGCTCAAGGGCGCCTACGTCTACCTCGTCTCCGACGCCAGCACCTACACCACCGGCGCCGACATTGTCATTGACGGCGGCTACACCACCAGGTAAATGCGCTGTTTGATCAAAGCAAAGCAAGCGAGTTTTTTATAGTTTGGTTCTGGGAGGAAGCAATTGGACAGAGACCAGAAAAGCTCTGATACGATGTTATGAAAAACAAGAATAGACAAAAAGTTGAACCTCCATGATGGCTGTTTTTCGCGTGACAATTGGTGTGCGAGGAGTTTACTCCGTGGGAGTGGGCTCTGTGCCATAATCAGACCTGCATCGCCGATCGTACGAGCAGGATCGGCGGTGAAGCGGACAAGACGTGCGGGACGGAACACGGCCGAAGAAGCCACGTCGTACGCCGAGTGCATGGCCGAATGGAACCTGCGCGTCGCTTCGAGAATGCAAATAATTACCTCACATAAAAAAAAAAACTGCGACGCGGATCCGAAACTGAATAGCCGCAGGACCGCATTCTCGTCCAGGCTTTTGGGAGAAGATTTAGACGTAGCTACGTCATGATGTCTGGATGATGCCATGGAATACTTCTATCAATTTGGTCTAGACCTGCTGCTTAGCTCAGGTCTGCGGCTTGTTCTTGGTGGTTGCTCCGTATCCACACGCAAAAGTGGCCACATTGTGATGCTCGAGGAGCCAGTTTTCTTTCGTATTATAGCTAAGCGCCACTACCATCGCTTTTGTCAGTTGACACTAAATGTATTAAAAGCGACAACCATCGATGGCCATGGCTCGGCTCCCGATTTGCGTGATTGTTGCTCTTCGATGCGATGAACAGGTGGGGAGAACATGGCCAACACACTGTTGAATGGGGCGGAAACAGATTGGCATTGTTATGTAAGGAGGATGGGTGGAGGATGCGGAAATAAGAGATCCCGTTCCGGAGCCCCAGGTGAAGAAAGAGCTTTAGGGTTACACGAGGATGTCAAGTCGGTCAACTTGACAGCCACTCCCCCATGATATAGACGGATGCCTGACTTTGTAAAAGGTGTATGCCCAGAGTTAGAGTTAATTGCATTGCTTCTTGGCTAGTAATGGGCTGTGCATCATCCCCTGGGCTGATGTCGTCTGCCTCGCGCTTTCTTGAGACCCTAAGCCCTGAGAGACCCTAAGCCCCAGAAGCCCTAAGCCCTCAACAGCCACAGGGCCTATAGCCAGGTCAACCTCGAAACCATCCAGTAACCACTGGCATAGTAAGGTAGAAGAGGCTATGCATGTGAAATATATTGCCTCCTGGCTACAAGCCTGGGGTCTCACATATACATCCATGGATCGGGCATCCCAGACGTACCTACTTGCAAGTCTAGCCATTT
The DNA here is from genome assembly GCA_004367935.1 of Colletotrichum sidae. NCBI lineage: Eukaryota > Fungi > Ascomycota > Sordariomycetes > Glomerellales > Glomerellaceae > Colletotrichum > Colletotrichum sidae. The sequence goes on along the minus strand of QAPF01000054.1, from coordinate 197,639 downwards.
TCATCACACACCTTCCGTACGCACCGATTGGTATCGTCACAAATGCATGCAAGTTTTGGCTATATTTAGCTCTGAAAATCCTACAGCCAGCCCCCGATGAGGCTGACATGGTCTCTGATGAGTATCTACGTAGTAGAGGTAGACCCCACGACATCACGTCTATGTGCTGCACTATTCGTACAATGCTCTCAACTATCAATAGCCAGATTAATTTGCCTTATCAGACCGCAATCAATAAATGTTTCAAGCTGAATAGGAATATGGCTAACCTCACAGCCGTTTTCGAGGCAATCAAAGCCTTTGTCGGGAGCATAAGCACGATGTTCAAATGATTTACGCTATCAATGGGTTCCTTGGGCTCTGTTTGCTCAGGCATAAACTTTCCTGTGGCTGGGGGCGATGCCCTCCTCCTCCTCCCCTTTTTCTCTAATCGCATATTCTGTGTGACCATCATCTTTGTCCTGCAAAGACATGATCGGGCTAGAAGAGGTGTTGGCGAAAGTAAGGATTTCCCAGTCTTACGAGGAAGCCTCGGAGTGATTGGCCCAGACGGAAAGAGATCCTTCCCACTTTTAGACCAGAAGAACAATGTCTGCCACACCAAACCTGGAATAACTTCATTTTGATGAAGCAATTAGACTTTTGGGGTGTTTTGTTTTTGATACCCCAAGACCCGCAAAGGCAAAATGGAAAATAGCCGATATCGCCACACGCAGGGATTACATGACATGAGGTTCGTCAGCATGCTGGATGATTATTGAAGAGTCCCGAGGTGGCAGTCTAGTAAAGCCAGAGCCACTTGGGGTAGTAACAGAGCAATGACACACAGAAAAGGGGGTCTACCAAGTAGACCGTACAGAGCAAGCCTCAGCAAGGTAAAAACCTGACAGCAAGAGGGCAACTTACAGCTTCGAGACATAATAATGTAAGCTTACTGTAAATATTTCACTGGGTCTATTAGGTGTTGTATGAAATGCTACAATTGGCAGTTGGGAGTCAACGAAAGCGATCAAGCGATATTCATAGAAAGATGTCACGCGCTACCCTGGTTACCAAGCCCACAATGCACTTTAAAGTAGCAGATCTGCATCCCTTACACGATCCGCACCCAGTTGCAGAACAGTCCCCGAGAAGCCTGGGAGGTTGTCTGTGACTGAGTGGCAAGTCAGGGCATGGCAAGAGCTGCACCTCAGCCCTGGCATCAGCACGTCCCGGGCTTGCCGCGGGACATTAGCTGGCGGACATTGCTTGTCGTGCCATGCTGTGATATTGCTGATCTGATACTTTGGTCCAAAGAATGAACGTGTTGAACTTCTCATGTTTGGGAAATTGACCGGAACTTTGATTAATTGAAGTTCTGCGCAAGTGAAAACCCCAACTTAGCAGTCGGTTTTGTGCACTTTGCCCCTTTTCCATGAATAAATACAACGACATATATTTCCTTTCCGCTTGATGATTTCTTAACCCGACCATCTCTAGAATCAAACACTCCGATCTAGTATCCGACACTCAGCCACAATTACACGATGCTCATCGGAAAGCTCTTCGTAGCAGCTCTACTGCCCCTCCTGTAGGCTGCTCGAGAGATTTAGGCATTTATCATGATCTTGCTGACTATCATCAGGGCAACCGCAAATACTCACTCAGAATGCTGGTGCAAGACGAGTTCCAACAGCGTCTGTCAGAAGAGCGCCTGTATAATTCACGGCGAAAGAAGGGTTTATTTTGATCTGCCGGCTGGGGTTCACCCAAGCCAGCTCAGCACGCAATGGATCGGACAAGTGGGTCATACCTCTAACTCTCATTGCTTCAAGTTTGTGCTTACAACTTGGCTCACTGACCGTTCCAGTCCTGCATTGTGAGATCAAACAATGTGCTTCTCGACGGCATCAAGGCAATTGGTGGCAAGGAATACGCCCAAGCGTGCAAGGATGCTTGCAATGCTGAGTCGAGATGTAACTAGCTCTGGAATGGAGTCGATGGCGTCCTACATTAGGTAAGACATTCAATACAGGTGGCATAGAGTAGCAAGTGCACCGCCCATGTCGTGGGAGGCATCAAATTGTCAATCCCGACGAGTAATCCGGACGAGCCCGATTCGTTCGTGGAGGTACCTTGCCGGTAACGTTAGAAAATTGGGCACAGAACAAGCTAGAAACATCATTTCGAAGCTGGCGAAAAGCCTGCGAACCGTATTCGCGTCATTGTTCTGCAGTTGAGCGGTACCGACACATTTCGTTCTCCAGTTGTTTGCTCATATGCGTAGCTACAGAAACACTGTTTTGATTCCACCGGATTCTCACAAAACCACGCCTAAGCTGACCCAGACACCGGGACAAAGTCGATCTTGACAGACACGCCACCGCCGAGGTCGCCGCTGATGGACCGCCTCTCCGCGGCGGCGGCGGCGTACAGCGACAGCCGGATGGACTGCCTCGTCTCGCCCGCCGAAACGGCCTCGACGTGGAGATACCTGGGGTCACCGAACTGGCGAACGGGAACGTCCAACGTCCAGCGGCCGCCGTCATCGCCCTCGGCAGGCCTGTCGTTGATCCCGGCGTACGCCTTCTTGAACTCTTCGCTGCTTACATCGATGCCCAGGGCCGCAACACCGAGGGCGCCGCTGGGATGCCTGACGTTTTCCTGCACGTGGTGCGGCACGCGCAGTTCGCGCGGGGTGCGGTCGAAGCACCAGAACGGCAGCTGGCCCCGTTCCACAACGCCGTCCGGGCCGGGCAGCGCGACGGCCCACTTGAGTTCGGCGCCGTCCGGGCGGATGCGGCCGCCGGGGACGGGGTCGTCGTAGACGCCGACGGACTGGGCGTCGCGCACGCGGTGCTGGATGGCGGAGAAGCCGGACTCGTCGGCGAGGGAGTAGGCCCAGTCGATGATGGTGCCGTCGGGCTTGGAGCCCCACTTGTGCTTGAGGCGCTCCTCGCGGGAGAGGCCGGCGACGAAGGAGATGAGCTCGAGGTAGGTGCCGTCGGCGAAGATGACGAGCTTGTTTTCGGTGCGGCCGTCGGCGTGGCGGCCGCCGGTGAGGATGGTGAACTCGGAGGAGAGCCAGGTGGGGAGTGAGGCGAGGATGTGGTGGGGGAGGAGGATGACGATGTGGTCGAGGAGAGGCGGGTTGGGCTGTGGTGAGGCCATCGTGATTGGGTCCTGGGAAGATTCTGAAAGATGTAGTTCGATGTGCAATCGAGACGAGGGATGTAGTTCCATTGTTGACATCGTGAAGTATGTGACTTGAGACTCTTCATCTGGTATTTGTCTTCTTCATTCAATTCATTGTTTCCCCGCGCGCCCCACTATGATACCATTGGAGACAGCCATTGCGAAGAGAAGCTTCAGTCCGCTATCGGTGAGGAGATGCCAAAGCCAAGAACGATGCTTTAAGCAGACCAGATGCTTGGTGATTTCGACGCCATGCACAAGTGACGGGCATTTAGAGCTCACGCCAGCTGCCATCAAGGACGAACCGGCGAGAATTCCAGGAGGCAAGAGACGTCGTGGGTCAGCATTCTGAAACAGGCCCAACGTCTTACGTAATCGAAGACGAGGGGTTCGGGTTCGGTCTTGAGTTCTTGCGTGGCTTTTGGGACTTCTATTTCCGTCCCGTCTCGCGTCTGTCTCTGCATTAATAAGTAATTACAAGGCCAGCATCCAAGAATTCCTTGGCAGCTTCCCTGCTGCTGATTACTACATACTTGGTAGAGGCGAGTTTTCGAATGCTGCCATCACGACCTGCTCCTCGAGTCTGGCATTGATTACTCCAACAGCCGTTTTGGACACGCGTCGGCAAACATGCCGAAAGACCACGTTGAAGCTGAAAGCGGACGCTGTCCCTTCGCAGGCAGCACAACAAACGGCATCGCAACGTGCCACAAACAGGCCACCGGCTTTCAACACGAAGTCTTTTGTGACGCGAGATCACCATTCATCGCAACGCCGTCGCGTGAGATGCCACGGACCCTGCCAAATTACAGATCGTCCATGGCTAGCGCAATCTCACACAGGCCAAGAGCCCATCGTCCAAACTGCTAGGCTGCCCCTTGGAGACATCATCATCTGGCGAAAGCGTGCTTGATTCGGCCGAGCCTGTCGCAGCGAAAAAGTGACAAGCTGACAAGACGTCGCATCCATGACAAGGGAAATGTTCGTTTTTCGATGCCCAAAGCCATCAGAAACCTGAGGAGATGCTGTGCAACGTCGCTTGTGACTCTCGACATGAGATACCCAAACGAAAAAGGCCCATGGGGAAATCATCGGCTTCATCGGACCCGACTTCATGTCCCATTTGTCGGATTCTGCTCTCACGTCAGTCTCACAGCTTCGAGCCCCTTCCCCTCTTCACCCGCACGACCCACCAATGCCAACTGCAGTGGCGCATCAACACCTCACCCACTACGTAAACGGTGGCGCATCGAGGCTGAAGCCGTTGACATGCTTCATTTCTTCCACTCGCAGCAATCGAAACCTAGGCCGCACCTCAATCGCAAACCAGTCTCGATGGGCAGTGCTCTGAGCTCTGTGACTCTCTGACTCCCTGACTCTCCTCATCTGGGCTGGCGGGTCCCGTCTGCCGCCTCCCGGCTAGCCCGAGACCCTTCGCTCGTCGCTCCTGGGACCATTCGTGATGCATCACTAACGGCCCATGAGGCGCAACCAGGCTTGTTCCCTTTCAACCGTCGACCAGTCCTGCCACTCCCCCCCAATCGCTTGATTTCCACACATTGTGGTCACGTTCCACCACTCAAAAGACCAGCAAAAATCGACGTCTGCAAAAGCGGTAGCTGGTGGACCGTCGAGGATCCCCTGCTGCTGGTGTCTGCACATGAAACTCCGACCGTCTGAAGCAGGCCCTCGTCCGACCGGGCTTCGTGGCGCTCGCCGCATGAATCTGTCGCACAGAAACGACCATCCGATGGCATTCTGTGGCCCGCCCAGCCCCTTCTGCCGTGTATTGTGTGCGTCTGTCGTTCGTCCGGCGTTGGCCACAGAGTAATCCCCACCCCAGTCATGGTCGTAAGAAGGATGCTATTCTTGGTCCGCCACTTGCAAAGTGACATGCCTGGATCCCCCCATACCCCGTTCGTTATGCCATCCAAGGGTTAATGGAGATATGTAATGCGGCTCTCCGCCTACCCCGATCGCAAACGACTTCCGTGGGTTGTGTCTGTTGCTACACCAAGGTTACTCCTTTGCGTTTGTACCTTTGCTTCGTTCTTCACTTCTTCTTTTTCGATTCTTCCGGATTGCATCCCTTCTCTTCTTCCCCCTTGACGGTCACAATCTTTTTCTTCTACATTCGCTTCTACACTCGCTTAGGTTCGACAAAATGGTTCGCAAGACGGTCACAGTTTTGGGTTTGGCTGCAGCGGCATGGGCCAAGGTGCAGTTCTTGGTGAGTCTGGGCGTGCGCAAGCGACATGGGACGACATCTGAACTGACGCCTCATTGCAGGGAGTCGCGATTTCGGGTGGTGACTTTGGATGCGAGACCAATGTGAGTAACGACCTCCTACGTGCGCCCACCGTCTACTGCCATTGTGATGTTGACTCGAGATAGGGAAACTGTCCCATCGGCAGGGTCCAGCTGCCTCTCAGCTCGCTCGGAGGCGGCGATGGCGAGGGCCAGATGAACCACTTCGTCTCCAACGACAACCTCAACATGTTCCGCCTGCGTACGATACACCTCTCCATGCTACCATCCCCCCCTACCAGTCTCACTAACACGGACTCTTCTCAGCCATCGGATGGCAGTTCCTGGTCAACAACCAGCTTGGCGGGCCCCTCGACGCCAACAACCTCGGCCGCTACGACCAGGTCATGCAAAAGTGCCTGGCCACCGGCGCCCACTGCATCATCGACATCCACAACTTTGCGCGCTGGAACGGCGGCGTCATCGGCCAGGGCGGCCCCACCGACGACGACTTCGTCTCGCTGTGGACGCAGCTGGCGCAAAAGTACAAGAGCAGCGACAAGGTCGTCTTCGAGCTCATGAACGAGCCGCACGACCTCGACGTCAAGATCTGGGCCGCCACGTGCCAAAAGGTCGTCGCGGCCATCCGCCAGGCCGGCGCGACGGCGCACATGATCCTCCTGCCGGGGACCAACTTCAACTCGGCCGAGCACCTCGTCAGCAGCGGCAGCGCCGAGGCCCTGGCTGCCATTACGAACCCGGACGGCACGACGGACGGTCTGATCATCGACGTGCACAAGTACCTCGACGAGGACAACAGCGGCACGCACAAGACGTGTACGACGGACAACGTGGAGAGTTTCAGGACGGTGGCCGAGTTTCTGAGGGCCAAGGGGCGCAAGGGGTTGGTGAGTGAGACGGGAGCCTCGAGCGACTCTTCGGTATGCTTTCCCCTTTCCTTCCATTCATATGGCTTGCTGACCAGACGCAACCAGTGCTTCACGGCGTTTTGCGCCCAAAACAAGTTCATCAACGAAAACTCCGACGTCTTCATCGGCCTCGTCGGCTGGGCGGCCGGAAGTTTCGGCACCGACTACGTCCTCAGCCTCACGCCCAAAAAGTCCGGCGGCGGCGGCGGCTACGCCGACAACGAGCTGATGAAGCAGTGCGTCCTCGGCACCTGGGACACGGAGCAGAACGTCACCGCCCCCGCGACGACGCCCTCGCAGCCCGCCGTTTCCGCGGCCCCGAGCAAGGCGCCGCCGACCAGCGTGCGTCCCAGCAGGGCTCCCAGCGTGCTGCCCAGCCAGGCGCCGAGCGCGGAGCCGACGGCGCCGCTGGGTCCTACGTCGAGCGAGGAGGGCATCCTGCCGCCGACGAGCGCGGTGGTGATACCCTCGACGCTGGTGGTGGATACTGCGACGCCGACGCCGCCTGTGCCTACGGGCCGGAGAAACGGGACGGCGACGCCGAGTGCGCCTTCGCCGCCGACGGCGGGCGGTGCGAGGGTCGAAATTGCGGGAGGGTTGCTCGGGTTGGGGTTGGGGTTGATAATGACCATTTTCATGTGATGAGGTGCTGGTGGGGGTCGATAACGAGTGGATGAAAACAGACACAATACTACGTCGACAGAAGTACCCGGAAACACGAATACAGACTCTCAACACTATGGTGATTGAATTTGATTAGTGAAATCTTTGTCGGCTGTGGTCCATGTTCCTGTTACCCGACATTCCTTGACCATCGAGCAGTAAGCGGGCTAAGGACCGAGGAGAAGCTGCAGCCAGCATCGTGAAATCGGATACCAGAGCAGCAAACCTGGACCTTTGTTGCTGCGAGGTATATTATATCTACCTGGTTTGCTTTTTAAGAGCCTTGAAGTGAACCAGTCACTCATCTCAATGAGACGGATGCAATAACACCGCACACCTCACTACACATATCATTAACCGACAACGATGTACCCCGTCAGCCCAGTTCCACCGGCTTCCTGTTGACGAAATACCCGCCCTTGAACTGGGGAAACCGCGTGTTCGCGGCCCTCCGCTCGTGGGTATAGGCAGGCGGATCCTGCGCGCGCGAGAACACGCGGTCTTCGAGCTCGGCAATCACCTTGTTCTGCTTCTTGACGTGCCGGAGCCACAGCAAGCCGAACACGATGCAGGTGACGCCCACGACGGCGATTCCGACGGCGATTCCTGCCTGGGCGCCGACGGCGAGACCATCTGACGGATTGCGAATTTGTTCCGAGGACTCGGCCGCGGGGTCTCCGACTCTGGTCTTCTGTATCGTATCGGATGCTGTTGCTGGCGTTGGCCTCAGGTTTACGCTGGCTGTCGACGGCTGAGGTGTCATGAGCGAAGATGTGGTCGTGGAAGTGGTGACAACTGCTGATTGTAACTGTTTCGCCGTCGAGCCTACTATAGAGGCCACGGTAGGAGGTTGCTGAGACGCGCTTGGTGTTTCTGACGGTGGCGGTTCGTCGGTGATGTTGAAATACGGCGAGGACATGGACGTCGCCGGGTTCTTGCCATGGTCCGCGGGGCTGCCCTCGTACAACCACAGGAAGAAGACGGACGACGATCGCAGGTCAAAGTCGTACGACTGGACCTGCCACTTGAATTCATTCTCCGGCCCGTTCTCCGTCTCTACGAGCACACCTTCGTCGGCAACCCACAAAGACGACAGGATGTGTTTACCGGGCACTTCTGGCTCACTGAAAATGACCGGCCCCTTCTTCGCAGCCTTGACCCCCAACGCCTCATGCCAGAGCGCTATCGTGTAGTTCTTGTGCTTGGTGTCGTACTTGATGGTCTTGATGTCCCCGATCCTCCAGGCCTCTCTCCGGTGCCGTGGGTAGGAGAACTCGGGCGACACGAAGCGGAGCTGGGAGAAGAGGAGCACGGCCAGCAGCAGCAGCATCGTGGGGTGTGTGGAACTCGACCGTCCTGCGATTCGGGAAAAGGGAGGAGGGAACGTCAGAAGACGGGATTCTTGGATGGCGTTTGCCGTCTTATGAGGCGTGTCCGACGTGGAAGCGGCCTCCCCGTCGTGGGACCCGGCACTGTGGTTTGCTGGTTGCACGCGTTGCCGCCATGTTCAACACGGACGAGCAAGCTGATGATCCCTGGCGTGTCGGCCAACCATGGATGAAGTTGGCGTTGAAGTTTACTCAATGAGGATTTGCCTCTCGGATTCATGTCAAATCTTGCCATGGCATGACAGCTTACACGAGGCTGTCCGTTACTTGAGGGGAATATTGTCAAAGACGGGAAGCTGCATATATCAACTGACTCTCCCAAGGCCAGAGACTCAGCAGCGATCGACATGTTGCTCCTGAGACTTTGGTATTGAGGCTTCCACTAATGGCAAAAGGCGATGTGGCGCGAGCGGCCACGTACTCCAGGTTGAATCATTCCAATCACAAGACGATAATGCCGCCGTGCTCAAGCTCGTACCAACGTGTTTGTTGGTGTTTGCTTCGCCGACTCCATGGCCCAAGTCCCATCGAGGTCGATTCATCCCGCAAACAATACGTTTCGACATCTTGTTTGCGCTCCGCTGCCTGATGATATGGTGTCAATCTGTAACTCGCTTAGAAAGTGTTTGTCCGAGTCGCTGCCCCTCAACACCGGATCGGGGTGGGAATGGAGACGTGGCCATCAGTAAGCTCCCGTGGGTTGTTGCGAATCGGGGATTTCCAGCCAGTGGTTGAGTCCGAGTTATTCCAATGGGCTCATTTCCAGCATCCCGGCCGCCTCCTGCAGTCAGATACGAGCTGACTGTAAGATACTAGCTGATTATGGCATCTCAAATTTTCTCAAGGCTGTCAGCCATGAGGAAGACATGGCACGACCTTTCCTCGCGAATACTCTCCATCTCTCTCGTCCACAATTGTGATTCCCTCACAGACGTACAAACTCCTCGACGATGGGCCTCATACAGCTGCGGTCGACGTCCAAGAGGGACCTGTGCATCGTCGCCGCCGTCTTCATCACCATTGTCTTCCTCCTGCACAATCCCTTTGTTCGCGAAATCGAAAAACGGCGCGGCTCATCTCTGCCCAAGTTGATGAGAAACATTGAAAACAGCACGCTGGGCGTAAGTCGCCCTCCTCTCACTACAAAGAGCTCATGCCGACCCTATCGTGAATCCAGTTTGAGAAGATCTTCGTCATCGGCCTTCCTTACCGAACAGACCGTCGCGATGGCGTCCTCCTCCAGGCCGCGCTCACCAACATGGACATCGAGTTCGTCGACGGCGTACCGGGCAAAGACGTCCACGACAAGGCGATCCCCAAAACCTCGGACCACGACCGCCTCGACGACGGCGCCATCGGCTGCTGGCGCGGCCACATGAACGCTATCGCAGAGTAAGCGCCCTTCCTCCCAAATTCCACCGAACAACACCTGACGACGCGCTACTCGCAGAATCGTCCGCCGCAACCTCACATCCGCGCTCATCCTCGAGGACGACGTCGACTGGGACATCAGACTGCGCCAGCAGCTCCGCGACTTCGCCCTCTCCGCCCACGCCCTCACCCAGCCGCTCGCCGAGACACCCTCCTCCTACGCCGACCCCTCGTACCCGATCCCCAACACGAAGGCCCTCGCAAAGTCCCCAGACATGCACTTCGACGCGCTGCCCGCAACCGTCGCGCCGAAAATCTCGCCGTACGGGGATACGTGGGACCTCCTCTGGATCGGGCACTGCGGCATGCACTTCCCCTTCGACGACAACAAAAACGTGCCAAAGGGACGCGTGATACACCACAGCGACGTCACCGTCGCGCCGAAACGGAACCTCTGGACGTTCAACATCCCGTTCACGCTCAAGGAAAAGTACCCCGAACACACGCGCGCGGTCCACCACGCCCAGGAGGGCGTGTGCACGCTGGGCTACGCCGTCAGCCAGGCCGGCGCGAGGAAACTGCTGCAGGACGTCGCGTTGAAGGACGTCGGCGACCCGGCGGACATACTGCTCCGCTACTTCTGCGAGGGCACCAAGGGAAGGCGGCCGCACAACTGCGTCACTACGCAGCCTGCGCTGTTCCACCACCACCGTCCCGCGGGCCCGAACAGCGCTGCGAGTGATATTGGGAACCACGGCGAGGGGTTCAGGGAGACGAGTATGACGGACATGGTGAGGTGGAGTGTGCGGTTGAATGCGGATGCGCTGCTGGAGGGGAGAACGGACTTTGTTGACCAGTATCCGGACGGTCAGTGAAGCTGTCTTTTTAATGCGTATGGATAGTTTGGGCAAGTAAGTGGGTACGGCTATAGACGGGCCGGAATTTCGGAAAAATGACGTGAAAGAGCATACTAAAGTCGTGGATACCATGCTGATTTTAGATTAGGCTCTGTGAGTACATAGTACTGCTTTCTCGTTGTATCATCACAAGAACTTCTCTGTATCATAACCACACTGTGCGATATTCCAATTTCACCACAAGAAATGACATATTGAAGCAAATGCCTCGCTCATTAGGTAGCCCTGAAGATGGGTTCATTGAAGTACGGCCCGAGCGACATCCTGCGTTCGTGTGCGGACCGAGGGTGGTTGATTTATGCGAGGGCTTTTATGTGGGAAATAACTCAGGGGAGGCCGCCACCATACAACAACTATTACTTCTCTCCGAGTAAAACAGCTAGGCGATGCTACTGCAGAGTCGGGGCACTAGGTTTCCTCGTAGTTGTACATGTTGACACCTCCCAGCAAGGCCAAAGCAACAACGAGACGATAGAGAAAATTGCTATATTTGATCTCCGATTCACCCAACACCCCAGGAATCATGTTAAGCAGAAAACTTCAACATAACGCAGTATATCATGGTGAACTTATACTGGGATTCATTGTTTTGCTAATGTGGGCTCGCCTTCGATCCTCTCTCAAAGTCGAGCTTCCCTCTCTTGAAGTGATGCGAGGTTTGAAGGAAGTGCATGCTATTCCAGATTGAAGTGATGTGTAACAATACAGTTAGTCCAGCTCGAACGCAGCCGTGCGGGTATTGTTGAACTGATTTTTTCACGATTTTGGAGCTAGTAGAGTGAATACTTACTACCCAGTCTAGGCCAAGAACAGTATTTAATTACGCAGATGAGTTCTGTACGCGACATATGCTTTCTGTTATTTTCGTCGTTTATAATTGCCTAACATCACCGCTACTAGTAGTGCTACGCTAACATAAGTTGACTACCCTTTTGGGTTCTGCCCTACTGACAAATTCTCTCTACAGTGAGATATTTGGACTGCGTTCTGTGCCACTTTGCTGAGTTCGAAGTCATTTGTGAGAAATACTTCTATCGCGACGTTACGAGCTTTTGATGTCAACACCAAAGAGACATATAAGGCAAACCTCGAATTTGTGCTTTACGTCTGTATGGACCAAAACAGAACATGTTTGACGATTAACAATGTGTACAGTTTGAAAAGACTACTGAAACTTGGAATGACAGCTATCTCCAATACCAGCTGATAGTTTTCGAGGCACACTCTGAACTTTATTTTCTTCTTCTTTTTTAACTGTCATAGGTCAGATTCGATCAATGTAGTTTATCGTAAATTTGGCGGAAAAAGACCGTGGGGCCACCTGACCTCAGTGCCAATGGTTTCGAAGCTATATTGAGGCAAGTGCAGTACGAGAGCATACAATAACGTCTTTTGACTGGTGGAAAACTGCGAAGACTCTATTCTGGGCCCATGCGCGGCTTCGCATGGGTTCGTGGATATTTCGACTCCTTCGCCTCGGCCCCCGTATGCCCTTCTGTCGTAGATCGACTCGCTTTCAACTCTTCTTCTACGGCGCCACCTTCCCAAGATGGCGTTAGCAAAATCTTCGAGTCGGCCGAACGTCCTCTCTCACACTTTTAGTATACTCTTTTATGACTTCAATGCGTCATTGATAACTTCGACGAAGTGGGGAGTCAACTAAAACTGAGCTATTTGCATACGTCTAGGCCAAGCGCCTTTCTCATTTAAGGCATGCCGATAGAACTTAAGTGTTTATTGTCAACCATATCCCTCGCAAGGTGCCCCACCCAGTGAGCTCTGGTGGAGTCTCGTATGGTCGGAGAAATACAGGATCAAGAACGATTTGAGTTTCAGGGGCCGCTCTCTGTCCGAAATTAGTTCTTGGACGTGATTTATACGATGGAAAGCCGTTTTTCTAGTACACCGTGACTTTTGCTACCGGCTCTGAGCCAAATATGCTATAGAAAGTTGAAAATAAGGCCCAACGTCTCACTACCATGCTGCTTGCCACTCTGATAACTTTTTGCAGCTGACAAGTCACTGTAATCTCGATTTATTGCCTCGGTAGTTTTGACACGTCGACAGGTGAACCGGATCTTGGTCCATTTTCGGAGTTCTTCTGAGCAGGCCGCTCCGGCTAAACTGATGTCTGCCATCGGCCGGCACAGGATCGCAACAAAGAGTCGACACCTAATGGCAAGATACTTTTTGGAATTCTTGGCCATGTAACGGCTCCATTTGGGATGAGACATAAGGGGGAAGCCGCATCTTCGAGCTTATTGGAGTGAAATGAGAAGGTAGGTGGATAATTAAAGACTTATCTTCAGTGTTATCCTAGAAATGCACAGCTTATTTGTTTTATACACCCTCCGTACGAGCCCCAGGATAGCATCTTAGATTATCCTGAGGCATGTAATCTATGTTAGATGGGACTGTGGAATGGCGGTGACTTCAGGTTCGGCTCGATGGTGATTGGAACGATTCGTGTCCTAGGATGGTGAGCTTTTTCGGGTGTTCGACGTAGCTCAGAAAGGGGATTTCATGTTGCGACCTACGATTGTACATTGTACAAGAAATATAGAGTAATAGACCGTTACGACTTGCTTCTTATACATGGACTTTCGCTCAAAGCCTAGCATACTAAATGTCTTTTAAAAGTCTAGCAGCTCACCATTAATCAAGCATTTTTTACATAAAAACATAGAAACATCCAGTAGAAAAGTTTCAATTAGATGATTTCTCCAAATGTCTTCAAAACTAAAAGTAGAACGCAATTGATTGTAAGTGAAGAATAATTTGATTTCCATACATAATACTGTTGGTGGGATTTGATCAATCATGCGAAGTAGAAGGCCCATGACGACAGAATAGTAGTTGGAGCTCAAGGTACAACAAGAATAACAGTACTAATACGTCCACATGAAACCGAAAACACACCTGCCAAGAGAGACAACATAGTATGTGCACTGAGACTCTGCCCACCTAAGTCTGAACGAGCCAAGGATTGCAATATTTCAGTGTCAAAGATCGCAGCAGGGATCAGTGATCTACTTTGTACATCAACGCCTTCAGTTCCTAGGGAGTCAACTTACTCCACCACATTGATTGTCTACCACGTCTTCGGCCTGCTTCACGAGGCGTAAGATCGTTGATCATTGCGCAATTGAAGATTCACCCCCATAAGTCCACCCTCAACCACTTGATGCAGCAAGAGTCTAAGCAAGCTAGTAGCGTTGGCCTCGCTTCCACTACACACCTACGAGGTAATCTTATCTCCAAATTTGTCAGCCTGTAGTGGAGGCAGGTGACACGGGGCAGCTTACGAATCAGTACATTTAGTTTCTAAAAGAAGTGAGTAAAACATTAAGTTTCGAAAAAGCATGGCATCCACACCTCGTACAACTAGATGGCGTAAGTTTAACTGACTGCTCGGATAGCTCCGATTACCTCACATGTGCTATTGGGGACTCCTCCGTTCACGGGATCAGAGCATTTCGACGCGTAGCAGCTTACGACGCAATCTTCATGGCAATGGCCTCGCTTGTAAATTAGGCGGAAACCTAATTTTACGGAAACCGGGTCCCGCGACCCCCAACGGATAAGAAAGAAAGGTTTCTTCATGCCGTCCTCCTGCACCAAAATTCGTTGCATTGTCATGACGCACCCTTTTTCTTTTCCAACTTAGGGGTTAGGTCAAACCCCGAGGTTCCCCCGTTTTCTATGGAGGCGAAGGTTTCGCCACAGAATTACTTTCGGGTCTGAAGTGCGCGTCCTCGTACACTACAGTCAAGAGAATAAACTCCAAAAGTACAGCGGAAGCTCAATAGCGCGGTAAAACCTCTGCCAGAAAGCCAACTGTCGACCCCTAGATACTCTTTCGTTACCCAAGCAATCTTTCAACATCCAATGGCTGTGTGTGAGATGGAAATCATCGTACTGTTCAACATTTGATACAGCACTGCAAGTTTCTAAGCTCAACGGGTCATTTTCTGAAGAGTTTGCCATTCAAAGTCTGATCTTTTTCAATGTTTTCCTGCCATTTTAAGTCTTGTCTTTGTCAATTTGATCCTAATCAAGCAACTATCTCACGCCTCCTAGAGAGTCAATTTGATCTGGCTTTCCTGCTGACAAAATCCAAATGAACGAACCGTTACAGAATACAGCCACTGATCTTGTTATAAGATGACCAGTGCTTCATTGACAGCCATAGGGAGTCCCCGAGTATTTCACTGTCACTGTCCAGCCACGGCCTCCGTTAACAATGAGGCCGCACAAGGTGTTTGCAGTACATGTTGAACGTGCAGGGTATACAATGTTGTCGACCGTGTAGGGGCATTTGCAAGTGCAATATTTACAGTCACAGAGCGGGTCAATAGTGCTTGTCAGCACAAAAACACCTTCTGCGTTGACGAAATCCCGGTTACCCAGTGAGCAGGCTTGAATCTTTTGTATATTGGCGGCGTTGCCTGCGCTGACCATGATATTGCAATCGTGTGAGCAAGCGGTGACGCAATTCCCGCCGATTGTAGTTCGAACAACTTTTTCTGCCGCGCAGATACGGTCAACGCAGACGCTGTTCGGTGGCCTCTGTGGGTCTCGCTGCGTCAGAGTTTGGGGGAGTTGATCGGGGTGGGCAAGCCTGGCCACCATCTCGGAGCCGGTGTTTCGGGGCCCGGCTTCCGCGGGATAGACTGGGTTGGCTGATGTCAAACCGACATAAAGAAGAGCTGCAGCCACCATGATGTAGAAGAAGAACGAGAAAGCTTTTGACTGCATTTTTTGAGAGGTTGAGGTTTCTTTTGCACCAGATGCTTTGGGCTGAGATCTTGGTTTGAAAGAAGAGTCAGTGATGTGATTGATGATTTGGTGAAGCTGTAACACAAGCCAGAGCGTCAAAGAAAGATGGTATCCTTATATAGGAAATTTCGCTTCAAATCTCTATCTCCTTGGGTCATGTGGTCTGCTATTATAGTCTTGAAGTGTTTTTCTTTAGTGTCCTCATTGAGGTTTAGTCGACGCGTGGACTTGCATCAACCAGTATGTCAATATCTGCCATGGTTTGGAGTTACATTGGGCTGTGATTTACACATATGCGTCTTACGACCGTGGATCCAATTGCAGCCACAGTTTATATTGGCTCAAAAACGTCTAGAGACACGTAAGTGTAGGTCTTGCTCAATGTTTATCTGAATAAGGTCTTCGGGAGTTAGCCCAAAAGGACGAAGCTATGAACGTTATTAATTGTTTAGCAATCACGGTGTGTTGCATCCTGAAAGCTCTGCTCCCGCACACGGAGCTGCCCATGAGTCAATGTCAGCAAGACCTTCCGTCAATCAATCCAGTCGGAGAGTATCCTAAGGCTCAATCAATGAAGCTCGCAGACCTAAAGGTTAGACTCCAAGAATGGTTGGGTCACGATAGCCCACGTGTGTACGTGATGTTTGGGCACCCGAGTCTGTAATGTCTTGAATGGGCCAAATAAATATAGTCAGAAAGATGGCTAGGATACCACGGCATGCCTCGTGTCTCGTGGACAAGCCGACGCCATGATCTTTTACTTGATTTACAATAGCAGTGTGAAGCCTGGTGGGAAGCATCTGCAAAAGCCGAATGGAACGGCAGCAATGTTTAAGCACATTGCCATTGCCCTATCACAATTGCTTGCTCTCGTTGCTTTTTGCCCGCTTCCCAGGGCGACTTGGCACAACTCACGGCCACACGAGAAGGACCGCAGCTTTTTTCAAACAAGAGATGCGAGAGCATCCTGCGTACATCATCATCCACCCCCGCTTTCTTCCTCGCTCCCACTTTTTGCTTTCTCTTCTGACAGATTCCCTGCCAGACGGCCCCAATAATCAACTTTCATAGAACTTTACAGCAGCTCTGAGGTAATCCGTCGACACAGCCTTTGACCTTTCGGTTGCATATCGCTTTCTACCCTGGTCGAGATAGCCCTACTCACATTGGCTTTAAGGGCGAGAAACTTCGGCTTCAACCAATACATGGATAGGTGTCGAGCATATTGTAAATATCCGGAGCTTGGCTGAAGATCAAGACGGTACCCAAGACGAGGATGCTTGCGTATACCACCCCGCCCAGAGCATCCCAGAAAACTCACCGGCTGCACCAATTCATGGTGCAGAAGTCTGCGGCACATGGGCGATGCCGGCTTACGAAATGAATCCAATTACCCGAGATGTGTATGATCATATCGAGGTCTCGACCAACCGTACCATAAAACTTGAATCATCCTCTGCAGCAGGTCTTAGACGACGACGACGACGTCGACAACCTGTCCCTGTCCGTCGAAACGCACAAGAGAAACTTGAAGATGGATACATCGCTCAGCTGCTTATAACCCCAACCGTTTCTCTTCGCGCCGCTCCAAAGGAGGCAAAAAAGGGTCGGTTGAGTCGACAATCCCCACCAAAAAGGAGAATGAGGGCGTCCACTACATCGACGCATGCGATGATTGTGCTGAGACTCCCGATCTCAAAAAGCCTACGATAAGTCAAATCTTGAGTCAGATGTCGATGCGGGCTTCTCCGTGAGATTAGAATTTCGTGGATTCGGGCCGGATATCGTCTCCCGACAGCAGGCAAGCCAGCCGTGCCGAGAACCCCAGGAAAACTGCTAAATCGTGAGACTTTCCGAGACCATCCTTTTGTAATGAATCAAGCTCTGAGGAGGAGCGCAAATAAGGTTGGACTACAGAGGTTTAAAGTTGAAAGGGTGGAAGCGTCCGCTGCCTTCGCAGCAAAACCCAATTTTTACAAACGTGCACATTCGTCGAAAATACAGTCACAGCCGAACCAACAAATCATCAACTGGATGCTATGACGGAATCAAATTTTCGGATAGAACCGCTGTATTCAATTTACAGCTCCTTCGCCTCGGCATCCGGCTTGCCATCTCGGTCCTGGGTGTAGGTAGAGTTGCCATAGTCACGTGTATGCCCGTTGTATCGCGTTCGCGCAAGTAAGGCTCAAGTAGTACTTCCTCTGAAATAAAATCCCGCAGGCATTCGCCCTCTTAAGAAGGCACATCATGAGCAGGAGCTGCAGACTTCGCATCGGCACCGAGCTCATGTGTTCTGCCCTCAAAAAGCGCCGTTGCAGAGATATACAGGAGATATATGGTAGGCGTCGGTCACGCTCTTTTGTGTTTTTCTTCTTTCGGTCTCACTCGGTCTAAAGTTGACTCCGGATGTCGATTTCAAGAGAGTCGTCCTTCTGCTCGGAGACTTTGGGTGCGCAGGTGATTCCCTTGGCACTAGCGCGACCGGGCAGAAGGAAGACGCCTGGCATGTTCTACGTTACTGCGGTACGGTTCCCGGCTCCATGGCCCTCCACAAGGGAAAGGCATTCTCGGACGGAAAGGTTTTCAGCACCATCTCTTCGAAAAGAGATCCTTATCGGCGTCGCACACGCCAGTGGGGGACAATGCATTCAGTGCGAACGGGGAGAGCCCGAGGACTTTGGCGAACATGTCGGCCATCCTAATCTTTTTCCTTCCTGTGCAGCGTCTGAGATTCTTGATGGCAACTTTCTTATGTCACTTTGCCATCGAAAGCACTGATGCGCCGACGGCCCGACGCTTGGCTCCCTGACAATGTCCACTGAGGCATGGCAATCCCAGATGATGCTGCCTAGCTTGACGTCACCCGAATAGTCTACGTCAATTCATACAATTCATACAGACATGAGGAAAAAACGCTGTAATCATGAGCTTCATGTTAAGAAGCAACGTGACAATCGCTTTGAAAGACCCTGGTTTGTTGATCGTGAGTGCCGTGATAGCTTCACAGTTGTCCCCCATCCAGGTCGCGTGACCATCTACATACACCTTTCTTACGCAACATGGGGTCGTGATCCTACTCATTTGGAGGAAGCTGTTCCGCAGATAAGATAGAAGCAACCCTTACTTGAACTTCGAGTGCAACCTGAGCTGCGTATATAGGGAGTTACCACTTCACGACATTAGGCAGTATTCACAGAGCTCCGCAAACCCCAACGGTCAAGATTCACGAGAAAGTCTTGTATTCAAATGTGATCAATAAAGGCTCTGAGTGAGTTCGCGAATGCGATTAGAAGCGGCGACAAAGAATACGGAATTGGCTGATAATGCTGATACGGCGGTACAGAGCATCAGATACCGAATTACCAAGTGACTTCCCCAGCCTCAGGTCGCCCATACAGAGAGATTGCCACTGGCCTGAAGACCTTAGGGAAGAATTCTAGCGGAGACTGATGATCTTCATGCTAAACTGGACATAAATGGGCAAAGAACTGACGGTAACTCATTCGTGATGTTCTTACATTCCAAAGTGGCTTCTATGCAAGGCAGCCCGACGTGAGGGATCCAGTGATCATGTGTGGCCACGCCGACGGAGGTATCGCGACAATGAATGCAGATGCTGTCTAAGCAATCTGAGGATGCGAAGTGATGGCGTAGTTGAATTATGAAGGTTACGCATTTAGATGCATGATACTATGTATGTGGATGAATAAGATTAACACCAGTCCGATGTGAGAGTTGTGATTGTGGCTGTGTGGCGTTACAGTGATTTGTGAGGCGTGTGAGGATACTGCGTTAGCGGGGCTTGGAGCTTGTAATTAGAGGGTAGCTGTCGGAAGCGCACTCGATGCGTCTGTGGGGGCCCCGCCGATCCACAGTTCCCCAGAGGGGTGAGAGGAGGAAGAACGACCCACGTCTTCCGACGCAGATCACCGTGGTGGATCGCCTAGGGGGGTGTTTAAGCTTAACGGGGCTGTCTGTTGATGGGCAGGCATACCCTGTCCCTGAACCTGCAGCAAGTCAGGGATGCTGAAGTGGGGCTGCAAGGAAGATGGAGACAATGTAGAGTGCCATCGGGGCGGGCCTTTCATCTAAACCTTAAAGCGACGACTGGCAAGACTGAACGTCGGCTTCTGATGCCGCAATCAGAGACCATGGCGTGTGTGAGTGAGCAAGAACAGAACCTAGCCAAGTGGACCTGGCAGACATACACATTTATTGACGTGTCTAGGGCACCTCTACAATCTCGCCATCCGGTTCTGTAAAGGGAAAATTCATGGCAAACGATACTGAAACGACAAGGGCCAAAATTCCTCGTGGAATAATTAGGAAGATCGATCAGCGACCAACATGTCAACCACCTCCATCTCGACCGATGCATAAAGCGCCGAAAGATCCCTCTCCTCATTCGGAATCCCGAAGTCCTTCAGCCCCCTGCGGTCCAAGTACTCCGAAATCACCGCCTGGCCCCTTCGGCTCCAGTACCTCCTGAACCCAGCGATCGCAGCGGCCGTTTCTCCCTGTAGGTAAGGCGACGCCGGCACCTCAGTACCGGGAAAAACGATGCCCCAAATGACCGCGTAGCGTCGGGAGTCATCCCCGCGCCTGGCTTTGCGCGCAATGAGCCGCCTGTGGTCGTCGGAGATGCCGGGCGGGTTGCCGACGTCGCGCAGCGCGCAGCACCGCTGGACGATGTGCGCGTCGCGCGAAGCGGCGGTGGGGAACGTATGTTTGCACATGGGGCAGTAAAAGGCCTGCCGGTGGTCGTGCCACAAGTGGTCGATCAGGTCTGCCGGCGTGCGCAGTTGCGGGCGCGTCAGGCAGGTTAGATGCTGGTCGGGGTCCGTGACGTAGAAAGGGCATGCTATTTGCCTGGGTTCGCGTTTGGGCGTTGACCGAGAGATGCTCTTCTCTCGACGGGTAATCTTGAAGTTGCCGCGGGAAGATGCAGGGAATTTCCTCTGTTGGCTCGGGTTGGGATCGCAAGATGGCTGGTTTATGGGATATTGGGCGAGGACGAACTGCACCAGGTTCTTCTTTTCCCTCAGAAGAGGATGCTGAAGAGATTCTTCATCTTCAGAAATCTCATTGCTGGGCAATGAAACTACAGGATTGCTTGAGTGCGCTTCTGTACATGAGCTTCTCATGGTTTGAGAAGACGGTGCGTCCGAGTCGGGCACCTCTGCGGTAATCTTTGTCCATCCCTCAGAGGGATTAATTCCTTGGCAGGAGCTCCTATTGCTGGCGATTCCAGCTGATTGTCCAGCGGGGTACATACGTTCGAGGGGAGCCGCTGACACTGTATCCACGAGCGGTCTTGGAAGACAAATTGGAATCCTAGGGAGGAACTCCGAAGCCCCAGTCTCTGCATAAGCCCTTGAGACCTGCGTGGAACTCGGCCCGTTACGAGTATGGAAACCATTCCGGAGGAAACATGGATAGGGTATGCAGCATGTGAGGTTCTTGTTAGGCAGCGCCAACGGTTGCTCCAAACATTGCTTCAATCCCGGGATTGTCCTTTCCAGCAAGGCGGTCGAAATCTCCGATAAAGGAGCACGGAGCCTCTTTCCACCTGTTTCCTCCGAAAGCTGGGGGCCACCTGTGGCCTTTTGCGCCGCAGCTCTAGGTGTTAAACACATTTTGCTTCCCCACGAAGCTGTTACAGCATTGTCAGCCATGTTGGATGTCATCAGGGCGCATTATCTCCCCTATAAAACAACCGAGCACTCACCTTCAACGTGCCATTCAGCATCAAGATGTTCTGTTATTGTGGATTTCACTACAGCTATTCGAAGCCGAGGTGTAGCTGTCGAATGACGTTGTTCGGTGGGGTCCCTTACAGGCTGGGGTCCGGCACAGGGCATGTGTTCCACATGGACGAGGCAGATCCTCGAGCCGCGGTGCAAACTTTCCATGGGCCCTGCGGGTAACGTGTTGTCGGATATCCTTTCTTTTGCCATACAAAGCCAGTCACTCAATACGTACGGTAGTCAGAAATCTCTCGCCGGCTCGGGTGATTTCTGGACCATGTGTAAGGTCGGAACATTCGTGGTTAGGCTAAATGCGTACTCTTCCGCTTCTAGTGTGCCGATTCGCGTATTTTCGCAGAAGTACGGTCTCCCTGAGCCGGTGCCAATGGTCAACTGGATTCGAATCAAGAGTGATGTTCACAACAAGCTCTCCTGGCTCTTCGAGACGAGGTGACGGCAACTTGAGATGACTTTGATTTCCTGGCTGTTCCAGACTCGCAGCGTAGGAATCATGTCTCTAAACGTCGTTGGAAAAGGGGTTGGAGATGTTAAAGCATTTAAAGTAAAACGGAAACCAGCGTTGAGCTTCAATATCGAGACCAAAATCAGGCTAGCCACAATTGTGCAGCCAATCGAAAAGATTTCCAAAGCCGCCTCGCGTGACAACCAATCAAACCTGGCCTCCTCCACCCCCGTCCTGGACATCGTGACGATGGCTATTTCCAGACTTGTTCATTCTCGCGGCTATGGAATAGTCACCGGGCATATGATTTTACGTTTCCGCTGTCACGACACACCCCAACGCATCATGCTCTCGTGATTCTACTTTTGGCTTTCGCACCTGCTTTTCGTCAACTGTTGGACGTCTTACACCAAGCCACCTCCGGCCATGGTTGCACAGAAAGGCTTCCATCTAGTCATTGGCATGCTTTCTGCTGAACCGAACCCACAGAGGAGAAGCAAAGTTCGAAATGCCCCACCTTGTTCGCTCGGGACGTCCCGCGCAAATGCGCGCGCCGGTCTCCTGGTCTGGTGGAAATTGCACTTGATTGGGCACAAATGCGCGGAGGATCGGCGTCCATGACGCAGTAGCGTCAGCGAACGGGGCTGAAGATGCATACACGTGGCCTGGATAGGGCTGAGGGTTGCCCCGTATGGAAGCCTGAGAATGCCGTTCGGGGTGTGGCGAAAATCAGGCTGGGGCGGTCATCTTGCCAAAATTGCAGGCTGTGACACGTCCACTTGCGCAGAGTTTGCTCTGAGCAGAAGCGCGGAAGAATCAGAGTCCTGTCTTTGAGGTGAGAAGAATCTCACGGAAAAGAAAGTTGATGCGTGGAGTTGTTGTGCCGACAGATTTGAGGGACAGCTGCTACTCTTGCTGAGGACGTCGCGTTGTGAGACCCTGCTGCTCTGCTTTTCTTCGACACTTGGTCTGGAAGCAGAAACGGTAGAAACTGAATTGGAGCTGCGAGGGGACATGCAAAAACTCTCCTAGGAAGAAGTCTGTGGCATGTGTGGCCATACATTGCTCCCAGAAGACAGCTTCACCAACACCAACTTCTACAATACCAACTTCTTCAATACCAATTTTTTTCAATATCAGCTTGATCACTATCAACTTAATCAATACCAACTTGGTCAATACCAACTTTGTCAATATCAACTTGGTCAATACCAACTTGATCCAAAGCTGCTGCAAAAATGGCAAGTTTCGTGCGCTACATGGACGAGAGCATCCTGCCCAAAAGGCTGTGGCTCATACGCCAAACGAGAGACACCTTCCGCGGCAATGCGACATTATCTTCCGACCCCAAGTCCTGCAAGCAGATGAAGAGTGCCGCATGCTGGTCGATGCTGTTGGCCATGGACCAAAACCTCCTAGTCGGAGCTTCACAAGAGCTTGGGCAGCGAAAACGAGGCGACGAAACGGCGGGCGCTCAGGGAGTTCGAGGCTGCCATCGAAGAACTACCTCTCTTTGTCTGGTGGCGTGAGTGAGCACGACCTCCTGACGTAGGTACTAGCATGACCTGACGAGTGTTCAGTGGTTTAACCTCTTCATCCGGATGAAATAATCAGCAATGACCAATGACTCAAACAACGGGGAATGGCATGTGAACAATATTCCCAAACTCTCCACAGCTCAGCATCCCACAAGGGCCACAGGTTCTCATGCGGGACAGATACGCCTGGGCCGTGTCGGGCCACCCCGCCCCGGACATCTGCCACATCTTGCCCGTCGGCGCCCTCGGCCAGCGCGCAGGCGCGCGGCTGATTGTCAGCATGAAGTGCCTCGTGGGCGGGATGGGCTTCTACAACGCGCTGCGTGCGCTCTCGCGTCTGGGAACCGCGGGCGACGACGCTTCCAACATGCTCTGCCTCAGCCCGCAGCTGCGCAAGTACTGGCAGCTGGGTCACCTTGCGTTCCGGCCGCTGCGACGCGTGCCGAAAGAGACGCTCGCCGCAGCGCTGGCCGGCAGAGCGGGCGGCGTCGAGTACGGCGTGGGACTGCAGATTCGTCGCCGCAGGGCCATGTGGCTGGCGTCGTTGCACGATAAGGGCGTGGTGAGGGGCTGTATGGGTCCCCTTAGAATGAGGGAGGACTGGCAGATAACGGACGTCAGCTGCGAGGGCGATGTGGAGACGGACCATCAGGTCCAGTGTGGCTACGATCTGGGCCAAGGACCAAGAAGATTTGCCGTCAATGGCGCTGTTGGAGTTGCAGTGGATGGCTTTTAGGATTCACTGGTTGACTGGGGGAGCCGACGCGATGACTTGGGAGCCGGCAAAAAGTTAAGGTGTCATAGGATGGCAGGAAATCAAATCCAATTTTCTGAAAGTCTATCTACGTTCCTCCAATCACGGTGTGTTGACGACAAAGTCTCCTGGTGCCTCGCTACTCTTACTCCTGTAGTCTCCTTGGTGGCAGTATCGTTCTTGTCGGCAACGTCGTCGGTGACAATGTGAAGCATTGTGGCATTTCCCGGCAATGCGAGAATACGGGCCTTTTCGATTGCACCCTCCTTGGCTGATGCGGTCTACTTGGCCTCGTCGGTCGCTCCGCCGAGAACAGCGTTGTCAGCTGCATTATGGGCCTGAGTGTCCTTGACAGCAGGCTCCGCGACGGCTAGAGATGCAGAACGGGGGCGGTTGTCGGCGAGGGTCGAGACCTCGGCAGCCAATTCGCATTTCTCCTTCAAAGCCTTCTCTGCTGCGGCAATCGCGCCTGCAAACTGCTGCTTTGTGATCTCGATGTTCTCTTCCATCTTGGCAATCTCGGCTGCAAGCCGCTCTGCTTCCAGCACGGCCACATGGTTCTGCTTGGCGATTTTCTTGCTGCTGGTCTGCTTGGCCTGCTCATCCTGCTCAGCCTGCTCAGCCTGCTCAGCCTCCTCATCCTTACCAGCCTGCTTCGCCTGCTCGCCTGCAATTTCTCCTTCGATACGAGGGACGAAATATTTAGACATGTGTTTCTCCTAGTGATAATCATGTTAGTATCATTGCTTTCCTTGAAGAAACTTGAGAACTTACAACTTCTTCCCAGTCTCTCG
The DNA here is from genome assembly GCA_004367935.1 of Colletotrichum sidae. Lineage (NCBI taxonomy): Eukaryota > Fungi > Ascomycota > Sordariomycetes > Glomerellales > Glomerellaceae > Colletotrichum > Colletotrichum sidae. Next base: position 172,872 of record QAPF01000054.1, on the reverse strand, counting down.
CACCCTTGTCTAAGGAAAGGCAACATGATTAGCCACTGCAGGAACAGAGAATGGAAAGGATCAGGTGCCGACTTACATTTCATGTCTCGGCCCTTGACAAAGGGTTGGACATCTTCCCAGTCATCCGCCGATATTCCCTCGTAGTGCCGTCCTTCGAATCGACCTTTGAATATGACGTAGTAACTGTTCTTACCTCTCGTCTTCGTCATGGTCCTGTCGATATCTCCCGCCCACTCGTCAATTTTGGCACGAAGCCGCTTTTTGACTTTGTCGGGCGGAGAGATGTCTCCTGCTTGGGATGCATGGTCGCGAGTAGTGGTTCCACCCAGCCATGACTGGGGACGAGGCCAATTCTCTTTACTGGATGTATGCCAATCATCAGACGACCGTCTTGACATGACGGTAATTGTCTCCCCTACTTTTTTGTTGTATATCAATACTGTTCACAGTCTCCTGATAGGTATTTAACTCTGGCACTGGCTGTAGAGCTCTACGCTTGATACATGTCTCTGATGCAAAGTCCAATTACACCCGAAGATTTTGCGTAGGGCAAGGCGAGGCGGAACCATGAACGGCGCGGACACGTTGGCGACGCGTATCGACTAGCTGCCGACTTTTAGCGTGAGTAGTCTTTCTTTCCAGGTTTCCATACCCGCATTCACTTCGTCCACCGGGGTATAAAAGCGAAAGTAGATAGGGCGAAGCGCTCCTCCGGGATTGTCATTCACCATCTGAGGCTGCGTTGAGCCGTTACGCATAACCGAATGGGGGATTGACTGTGGGCATTGCCAGTTCAGGATCTTCCAGGTCTGTCTCACACCGGCTGAATGCGTGCCCCGCCCCAAACTGTGCTCAGAAGAGTGAGGCGGTCCATCAGCTTGCAAGATGACCAGCTGCTCCAGCTCGTGTGTCACCGCAAGACAATGTGTACAGAGTCGTCGGCTTTAGATCATGGCCGTGGCGGCGAGATGTGTGAATTAATGCATATTCTGTTGTGTACTCAGTATAGAAGTACCAACGTCCTGTAGTAGGGTAGGGTGGATTTACTGGGGGTCTCCAAGGTACAGGGGCTCAGAGACACACCGGCGCGGGACACTAGCAGGGGGCTCTAAATAAATTGCGGGCAGAAAACGAGAGGGAGGATGTACTTTTCAAGATCCTGGTCTTGGGATACAGGGGTGAAAAGGAAGACATCCGGTTCGCCTGCACTGATAGCGACGACCAACATGGGCTATGCTTGTCACAGAGGTCGTGGAGCTAAAAGGCCTTGCCAAGATGTCGATGCCACTAGGGAGTGGGGCCGCGTCTGCCACGATCCACTCCGTGGTCGACAAGGAAGATCCCAACTAGAGACAGGGGTCTTGAACTATCATGTTCCACCTGAAGAAAGGTTATACCTCCGTAGGGATTAAATATGTAAGCGCTTCGCCAAACCACCTCGGGTAGGATTTGCAGAGGTACCACCAGGGCCGTCAGAAAGCCTCTATTCAGAGGTAACTACTTACTGGAGACGTGTCAGTTGATCTTTTCATTAACTTCATGTTTACCTCACCTATTTTACTATGAGCAATACATTCTCCAGATGTTCCAGCCAATTATGCTGCCGTGGGTCAAGCCAAGAACTTAACATATTTAATCCCTACACAGGTATAGATCATCCCTGTCCTGGAACGAATGGACCGTGCAGTGCGTGCCTGTATCCCGGTTCGTGGAGTCATGCATGCAGTCCTACCCGCCTCCCGGCCACCTAAGCGAGCCGGGACTGATGCACCCCGATGCGGAGCCCCGGACCTGAGCTTTACCATGTTGCTGGGAAAAACTTCCGTTTTCAAAAGCAGCATGTCAATCGCCAGACGCTGGCTGAGTGGAGGGAATCGCTGAACGCCACCTACCTCACCGACGCCCGACTTACATTTGGCTTCCTCATCCTGAGCTTTGCCAGCCGGACAGAGGCAAGAGAGTTCTGCAGACAGAGAGTCACTCTTAGTGGGCAGAATGGGTACCTGGAGTAAGCTTTTTGAAACGTCGTCAGTTGGATCGAGTTGTAGCTAACCAAGTCGCCAGGCCCATTGACATACGCGGTGTGCCCATCTTCTGCATTTGCTGCTCCAGGCCAGGTCATGTCTACAGCGAGTGCCATTTCGACCATCCCATCTGTGGCAGATGCTCCAAGTCTCACTACTCGACGGACTGCGACTTGGACGCCGAGAAAGAAAAGCTCACATGCCCGAACTGTCTGGCATACCGCACCAGGATGCGGAGAAAATATCCCAACTTCCACGTCGACCTGAACCACGAGGCGTGGACTGATCTCTGTCACGACCCAACGACAGTCACGGCGAAGGCCAACTGGAAAGTTTGGAGGGCAACTCCCGTTCCCTGGAGCATCGGCATACGCGATGGCAGGCCCGATACGGAGCTGGCTTCAGACAAGGCGTCCGCCGTCAAAGCAGTTGCCGACATTGCCAAGCGAGGACGTGGCAGACCGGTGGGCTCCAGAAACAAACCAAAGATGGGGAAAGGGGCGTCTTCGGAGACCCAAGCTGCCCAGTCCGCAGCAGCAGCACCCAATCCAGCAGCGGCAGCGTTCAAGCCAGCGGCAGCGACCAAGCCCACGGTCGAGCTCAACCACACCGCGGCTGTCTTTGGCGACGAGACACCGATTGCTGAAGTCGAAGATGCGGATGCGTCCATGGAGTACGAAGTCATCGAGTCCACGGCAGCAGTCTCTGATGGCCAAATTCAGCGCGAAGAGGTGCAGGTCACGAGCATGTCAACGTCGGACGGACCGGCCGAGTCAGCGCCTGGCGACAAGACACAGACTGGACAAGACCGAGATGCAGAAATGTCGCCAGCATCTGAAGCGCTCAGACCCGGAGAGGACATTGGCAGTCGGATGCCGGGCTCAGGCGGCCATGATGCGGTGATGCCGACGGAATCTGAAGACGCCAAGCTCGCGCCTGTCATGGACGGACAGTCCGACAAGGTTCAGGAGCACAAGGAAGACGTGACACCCTCAGCTGCTGTACCTAGCCAACAGCGTGACCGGATCGGCTGTGCGGGTGTTCAGGACCTGGGGGTGTCGACAGTGGCCCCGTCCAGCGAAGCCGAAGCAGCGGATGATATGCGGGGCGAGCTGCCCGGGGCAGCTGGAGTGACAATACCTATCCGTACGGCGGTCGTTGAGGAGAAGCCCAAGGAGGCACTGTCTGGACAAGGTCAGGACACGAAGTCGTCGGGAGCTGAATCGACCAGATCTGAACCTATTGCTAGCGAAAAGCCTCACGAGATGCCACAGGACAGCCCGGGTGTGGCCGTGTCGGCAGCTGGCACGCCCAAGCCAGCACCTGTTCCCGCAGAACATGCTTCCGAAATCGGGGGCGAAGGAAGTCGTGATGCCGAGGTGACGTCGGCTGTCTCCTTCCAAGAGCCGCGCCCCTTGGCGGTCGTCGTTTTCACAAGATACGAGCAGAGCAACGTCGACGCGCAGGGCGTCCCCGGCGAGAAACGTCCATGGAAAGACGATGGGAAAACACAGCACGTCCACTCCAAGCGTCAGCGCAAAGGCGATGCGCCATACGGCACTCAGTCGGGCCTGGTTGATCATGACAAGAAGGTCGCTTGCGGGGATGAGCACCAACCTAGCAAGCATCAGGGCAAAGACGATGCGCCAGACGGCCCTCTGCCGTTCTCGTTCCCTTTCAGCTTCCAGCCCGAGTCTGCTTGCGGGGATGAGCGCCCACCTCGCAAGCATCACGGCAAAGACGATGCGCCAGACGGCTATCCGCCGGGCCCGTTCGTCATGGGCATGAAGTCTGTCTGCGGGGATGAGGACCAACCTCCCAGGCGGATCCGTAATCGGAAACTAGGTGGAAATAATGTCAAGCCGGGGGGCAACCAGAAGCGGCAACAGCCGAAGCCCCAGTCAAACACGCTGCACTCGCACTTCCGGCTTTCCCAGCCGCCCCCCATGCCGGCCGATGGGGAGTTGAATGCCGAGGGAGATAAGGAGTCGTGAGCGTATCGTATCGTCCTTGTCCATTGCTCGTCGGGGTTGATTTGGACCTCTGGTGCAGTATCGACCCCTTCTTGTTGCCCGCCTGTACTTTTAGATAGATTGCCCGGATGGCGACCCATGACTGCCCGTCTCCATAATGGACTCTTGGACGGACCCTCGTGTTGCAGTCGTGCTTAATTGACTCTCGTACTTGCATTCGAACATGACCAAGTGCCCCATAGCACGGTGAACAACCAAATTGCCTGCAAGTCACTTGGATAGCGGCGCCTTTGACAACGCGACGACTGATGTTCACTGCATGGTAATAGAAGCGTCTAACTATGGTACGAATGACAGTTGGATCAGTCTACTGTTGCGAATCAGCATTCACAGGCTGGGCTGGCTGACCTTGACTCTCGCGTCCTGCTTCGTCCCCGCCAAGACCCGCAACAGCTCTCAAGTCTTCATCGCGGGATTTCGGCGTCTGCTCGCCTTCGAAGCCGGACCATTTCCGGCGTCTCGCTTGCGTAGCCCAGGCACGCGAATTGCGAAAAAGAAGATGACGAACCACCTCCCGACGAGGGTATAGTTCACCTGACCATTGGGTCCTTAGTTCACCTGACCTGACCAATGGTACTGACCTGTAATGGAGGAGAAGTAATGCATTACAACGACATGACGGACAAACAGCCAGACGGCCAAGGTGCTAACGTGCTGCCAAGCGCAGGGGTAACCTGCTTGGCCAGTAGACTAATCTATTTGCAGGCGTACGCCGATGCACCTGTGCGGGCCGGCAATAGCAGCGGCAACAGCCAACACCAACGGCCGTGATCATCGTTCTATCCTGTTGAGGTACCTTACCTGCGGCTCTTGGTCTCGAGCGGCAGGTACCTAGCGGCAGAAGCGTCACGTCGGAGTCGGCGGAAGCAATTACGAGGGACGGCCCTTGTACACCGCGTCGGCAAGGTACGCCGCAGCAGTTGGACCTTACTCCGTTAGGCAGGTACTCTCCGCAGGCATCCACCGATTGCGCCTGAAACCGAAGCAAGCAACGGCAGCGGTAGCGGCAACGGCCACGCCATGGTCTCCCCAGGGTCCCGATGCCTCGGCTGCGGCGGCATCGACCGGTTTGCAGTGTGAAGGAGGGATATTACTAATCAGAGAAATCCACTGTACCTAAACCTCACACCCCTTCTCCTACTAGCGTAGAACCTAGACAATACATCACATCTACTACAACCTCAATAATCATACATATTATTTTATTCTAATGTTAATACTATAGAATTATATATATTAGTTCCCTACTTTATAAATATATAACTGTTAATAAGCCTAGCTTAATTATTTCTAAGGGGAGTATTAGTTATATTATAGAAAGTAGCTATATAATACTTCTTAATTACTATTTTATTAAAGTTATTATAAAAAATATCTAAATATATAGATAAAACTCCTAATCTAATTAGAATGGAGTCCCTAAATATTCTATCTATTAAAATATTATTAGAAAAGAAAATCCTAAAAGTAAAAAACTTATTAATATTTATAACCTATTTAGACCTATATTTATATAATTACTTATATTAACTTATTAAAGATAAAAATATTAACTAATTAATAATAGCTATTAAGAATTATAAAATTATCTCCCTTATAATATTAGATATATCAAAATAGACTACTAAGATATTTAGAATAATAAGACCCCTTACTTTACTAGTTTAGCTACTTAATCTAAACTATAATATATATAATAGATCTTTTCTAACCTTTTAATAGCTAAATTATCTATATTAGGACTATTAGAAAACTAACTATCTAACTAGAGAAATACTACTATTAGCTATATTTAGATTAATCTATATATTATGTAAAAAGGAAGCTAGCATATACTTCAATAATTTGATATCCTTTAAACTAATTTTTGTAGTAGTTGAGGTAGATGAAGTAACCCTTGAGAACCTAGTATAAGTAGAATTAACTTTAAAAGAACAATTCCCTACTCATATTGTCAATTAGGAAACTATATCCCTAGATCTTACTAACCTTAAATAAAATAAGGATAAAGCCTTATTAGTATATTATAATAGAATAATCCTAATACTTTACTATATTAGAAATAGAAATATTATTACTAGACGTATTTATATTAGAATAGAAGAAGCTGTAGTAATAAATTTGATCTCTAGTTTTATTAAAGGATTAATAGATATTACCCTTAGACGTATAATTATTAGTATATTAGTTATAATATCTAGAAACCTAAAAGTAGTATATTTAATTCTTATTAATATTTATTATATCTTTAAGGAATAAGATTAAGAAAATAAGAGAGTTATATTAGAAAACTGAAATTATATATTAGAAGAAATAATTAAGAAATAGAATCCTAGTTAATAGGTAGATTAAATATTAGTTTAGCGTATAGTTAGTCTGCTTATTAGCTATCTACTTAATACTAATTATAATAGCTTTACTAATTAGAATAAGTAGATATTCTTAAATAGTATTTTTCTAGTAATTAACTAATCCTAGCCTTAACAATAGTTCTAGTAGAATTAGAACTAATAATTTATATTTAGCTAATAATAAACTATTATACCTAATTAGAATCAATTTTAGATATTATTTAACGATAGATCTAGTAGATATAAGAGTAGTAAGGAACTTAGTATTAATTTTAACTATAGAAATCCTAATCTTACTAATCTTCCTCTATAGGAAAAATTAAATAATAACTTTATTAGTAGTAAATAGACTCTAGTTAATAGTAAACTAATCTATATTTTATACGGATTATTAGGCTATAAAAAGCTAGATTATATAAATCGACTATTATAGCCTTAGGAGTAATTATATTTAAAAGCTATAATCTTCCTATCTAACTAGAGTTATTTTAGTGGTATTAGACCTCCCTAAGGTGTTATAAATATATACTTAGTATAGATCTACTATATACTTAAGATTGATTAGAATTTAGAAAGTAACCTTTAAGACCTTTTAGCTAATCCCTAAGATAAGATAGATTATATTATAAAGTCTTGACATTTTGAGTTTATACCTATTAAGTCCTATAAGGATGTTATACTACTATTAACAATAGAAAAAGAGTAGAAACTAAATTATAAATCCTAGTTAGCTAATATTTTAAACCTTACTAATTAAGTTAAATATCTATTGATAACTAAGGACCTTAACCCTAATAAGAGAGTATTAGTACTTAATGCTCTAGTAGCATAAATTAAACCTACTAGTTTATATAGATAATCTAACTAATTAAAAACTATACTAGATAAGCCCCTTAACTATTAACTTATTATAAAGAATATTAAGAAACCTATTAGGGTAATTAGATTACTTAATATAAACTTAAAGGAGATCTTAAGAAATACTACAGAAAATACATCTAATAGAGTTATGATTAGTAGTTCCTAATCTATAGATATTAAGGAGCTAATCCCTTTAGAGAAAGAAAAGTTATCAACTAGAAAAACTAACTTTAATAATATCATTACTAGAGATAATATACTACTTATTAATATTAAATAGATAATGTCTGACCTTACTTTAGAGATCTTACTAATAGATCTTTTATAACTTAGTCTAGAATTCTTAAAATCCTTAAGATCTTTATCTTAATAGATCGTTATAAAGAAAAAGCCTAAGTCTAAAAGTAAACAACCTATACCTATTAAAACGCATTCTATAGTAATATATTAGGACGTAATCGTTACTATGATAAACCTAATTATTAATCTAAATATCTACTAGCATAATTATAATATAACTAGACCCTTTTATTTAAATTATATTATTATAATATCTAATAGCTATTTTAAGCTACCTAATGGATCTATATAAGCTAATTAAGGTTCTAAACTTAACATTATCTCTTTACGCCTTATTAAGGAGTGTAATTTGAAGATGTACCTACTTATGGGCATTAGGTTTAAAGGCCTAATGATAGGAGTGGCTAGTAGAACACTATACATAATAACATATTTTATCGCTATTAATATTATAGTTAGTAGTATTAGAAGAGAGATCTAGGCTTGTGTCCATCCTGGAGATTTAGATTCCTTATTATTACTATTTAGATTACCCTAGTTTTATAAAGTCTAAGCTATTATAGATCTATAGGCTGGTAGACTAGTTATTAGAGACTGATCACGAGATATAGAATATGTTGAGATTAGAGGTTTTGTTATATAGATTAACCCTAGTTAATGTCTTATACTGATCCTAGTAGATGATAATACTAATATGACTAGATAAGACCGCCTTATTAATTTCCTATAAGGATATGATGAAAACTTCTTAATTTCTAAAGATTCTGATTTAGAAGATGATATTTTGGAAAACTCTTGATTCTCCCTTAACCTAGGTAGGTCCCTAAACTATATCTACGTATAATCTTAGTATGTATAGAGATCGAAAAATAAACTTATAATACTAGTGTTGAATTTAGTATTGGATTCTTATATCTATAGGATAATAATACTATATAGTTATCTAAGTATACACCTCGTATCACAAAACTTAAACTTATAAGATATTAATACACTCTTTTTTTTTCACTAAGTACTCAGATTGATAAAAAGGATATTAGAAATATTAATATTAATATTTAGAACTAATCAGTAATATTAACCATACCCTTAGATTTATCTACCTAAACTTTCCTAACTATATAGCGAGTTATTCACCTACTGATTAACTAAGTGTTACGACCCAACAGGACCAGGGCTGAGTAGCAGGGCGCCTGGCGGCTACAAGGCATTTGTATGCACGAAGGGAAGGACACGACAGGGACCCACCGGACCACGGAGGAACTATAATACAGGTCACGTGACGATAAAAGATAAGTGATCACTCTGCAGGACGAGTGATCGATCAGTAGATCCCCAAAGTAATCAGTGGGGCAAAATAATCACCAACCTACAGGTAGTAATCACTCCTCACCTTTAGATTAGTGAAGAGCGGTACGGCACTAACAGGAACAAAAAGGCCTATAGTATCACGGACTTATATATAGGATAAATTTAAGTACGCTTAAGATTAGACTTCTATAACTCTTCAGTAATCAACTTTATAATTATCCTTAGATACTCCTAGCCTTATTCCTATAATTATCTCACAACCCCTTATTAGACTTACACCTAATCATCATAAACCCTAAAGACCTAATCTCATCAGCACGACAATAATACTATTACCTATACCTCATAACCTCAACTTACTACTAACAGACTCACCTCTACTAGACCTAAAACTGGCCGTAATACTTTAATTACTCCTATTTAATAAGTTAACCCTACGAAACTCACTTAACAATATCTAGGAAAGAACATCACCATATCTACTAAATACCAAACTCCTTCTGCTTCTTCTAGTTCTCAGGGAACACCCTATAAGGGTAAACAACCTATTAAGCCCCTAGACCAGGAAATAAAGGACGTCGAACCCTCTAGCAACAAAGAAGACGACACTACTAAGCTTATACGACAGCTCCAGAAGACCAACAAAGACATAACCAAGATATAGGAGATTATTAACAACAACACTACAGAAGTCCATCAACTCCAACAGAATCTCCACAACAATCCGGATCAGTAGCAACTCCTCACTCTTCAGCAAGAGGTCAACACCCTTCACACTACTACCAATATCATCCAGACACCAGTTAAGTCACACAAGAAACTTCAACTTAACTCACCTTAGGCTTTCAATAAAACCCCTGGATACCTCAAAAGATTCCTCACTCAAGTTAGAGCTTATCATTAGTTTCACAACCTCAGTTTCAAAGATAAAGCTAAACAAGTTATTTATACCACCTTATTCCTTAAAGGAAAAGCTCTCATATGGTTTGAACCTCATCTCACCAATTTCCTCACTCACAACTAGAATAACCTTAAGATAGAAACTCAGACCATCTTCACAGGCTATCATGGCTTCAAAAGTGCCCTAATCTCACTATTCTAAGAACCAGATAAGTAACGACAGCACGAACGAGACCTTGCAGCTCTCAAACAGAAAGGCACAACTACGCACTATACAGCCAAGTTCAGATACATTTATACTAGACTTAACTATACTGATGACACCAAGATCTTCATGTTCTACCAAGGACTAAAGGAAGACATCAAAGACAAACTTATTAAACAAAACAGACCTAGTAACTTCATCACATACACAGAACTCGCTATCAAGATCAACAACCAACTCTTCAAGCATCACCACGAAAAAAGTAAACAACAACAACCTCAACAACCCAACAATAGACACAAATACCAAGGACCACCACATACCCACTAGAACCAACATAACAATTAGGGAACTAAACAACAATTCACCCCACAACAAAGCACGTCTCACAGCTACCACAGTAGACCTATAGACCTCACCACTAGAGCTACTATCAAGGACAACAAACGACAGGACTTCAAATGCTACAACTACAACAAACCAGGACACATGGCTAAAGACTGCCACTCACCCAAACACTAGCAGCAAGGATAACAATTTCAGCCAGTACCTGAACGAACCCAATAAGTCAATATCGCCAAAAAGGAAATACCCCATGCCTCTCTAACCTGGACAGCTTATTTTGATGATACCTATATCATACACCAAGGATCCAAGGATAATGCAGGATAGTACCCCAAGAACCCTTCTAGATGATCAGGATATAACACCACGTCGTGCGATACACCACTACATACCAAGAAGACACTGGTAGTAGCTACCGTCAAGAAGGAAGAAGATTTCATACCAGTCCCTAAATAAGACTAGGCGTAAGAAAACGAAGTAGCAATCCTATAGCTACAGGTAGCTGAGAGAGAACTTCACCACAGGTTCAGCTAAATACCTAATAGATAACTACTATAGAAGATTCAGCATCGAATCCAGCAAAAAATCAACACTAGAGGAAACCTACCTCTCACTCGAGCTCTCACGCAGCAACTCGAAGCAAGCAACAGAATACCAATAAAGACCCTCACTATAGTCAAACACCACAAGCTAGAACACAAGGTCAAGGAATAACTTAACAACTTCTACTAGTAAGGACACATTAAAATTAGTCTAGGAATCTATATTAATCTAAGTAACCCATTTAAATTAATTAATGATAATACCAAGTCAGACAATAACACTATTATAGACTTAGGATCCTCCATTTCGCAGCAACCAAGCAGCAATAAAGGCAAACAACTCAGGATCAAGAAGATTCACCCAACTTAAGATAAGCAATTCATTATATTTCACAGAGTTCCAAGTAACTATACCTTGAACTACCCTAAGATAATCCTCTGCAACACAGATAATAAACTTCTACAAATCAATCACCCAGCTCACCAAACCATCTTTTAGGCATGTTGTATACAAGACGATTGTATGCTACACCTTAGCAATAAATTCAATAGATAATTCTTCCCACAATAATTCAAATATAATCCAATTCTAAATATGTATCTTGACATAAATCTACTATTTTGGGAACTTCAACATTTTAATAAAGACAACTTCGCAACATTCACACCTAGCAAAGACTACCCCATAGTATACGTAAACAACATCATCAGTGAATGGACAGACTACGAGTTAGACCACTACATAATTCATTATATCAATAAGGCAAGAGAATGGCGCTATTAACGTAACAAACTTTAGAAACAAGGAAAAGACACTAAAGACAGACCAACACCACCAACACTAAAGTATAAAGAATTAATACTCAGTAAGGCACTTTAAGAAGGAAGGATTGCAACCTACTACCACAAAGACGGAACGACATCAGAATAGAAGTATAATAAATAGTCAAAAAACTAGACTTACCTACTAAACAAGGATAAAGAAAGGTAATACAGATAAGGTTTTTATACCTAGCAACAGCAGAATATAATGACAAACACCTTCACCTTAACGTCATAGTAAACAAACATAAAATACAAGCCTTAATTGATTATGGTGTTTAAAGAAACTTTATATTACCACAAGTAGTGAATAAACGATAGATCCTATAGATAATAAAAGCTGAACTATACTAGCTACATACTATTAAAGGAGAAAGTATTGAGTATAGTAGAGGTATCATTGATTTGGAGACTGTATACCTCCTTTTGAACTACTATAGCTAGAAGGAAGACTGTATCTTCGATATAATAGAGATAGGTGATTAGGAGATTATTTTAGGAATCCTATAGTTATGAAAGAATAACCTACGGATAGATTAGAAGACTGGCTATCTCTAATAGAAGGATTTAGTCCCTAAGGACTCTCTAGATAATAAGATCCTATACGAATTAAATATAACTCTAAAAGCATAAAGATTTATTACCTACCTATAAATTAAGGACACAGTAGCCTGGATGTTAATTGTTATAGAAGTAGTAAGAGTTGACGATGAGATAGATCAACTTCGGACTATCCCTGATGAATACTAGATTTATGAAATACTTTTCGCAGAAGAACTTAAAACTAGACTACTAGAGCACACAAGCTATGATCACGAGATCCCTTTGAAGGAGGGGAAGGAGCCTAGATTTAGCAAAATCTATGGACTTAATCAAATAGAAATAGAAGTATTTGATAAATATATTAACGAATACCTTAAGAAAGGTTACATTAGATATTTAATATCACCAGCAGGAAACCTAATCCTATTCGTACCCAAGAAAAATGGCAAGCTATGACTTTGTGTTGATTATTGACAACTCAACGACATAACAATCAAGAACTAATACCTGTTACCACTCATATCGGAACTACGAGACTAACTTTATGGAGCTAATTGGTTTACAGCTCTCGATCTCAAAAGAGCTTATAACCTTATTTAAATCAAAAAAGGTGAAGAATGGAAAACTACTTTCAGAACAAGAAAAGGACTTTATGAGTACCTCGTAATACCTTTCGGACTCACCAACACACCCGCAACATTCCAATCCATGATTAACCACATACTACGCGAATACTTAGATATTTTTTGCATAATATATCTCGACGACATCCTTATCTACTTGAGAATGCTTGAAGAATATAAGGAATATGTTCATAAAGTACTTCAGAAACTTCAACAAGCTAAGCTATTAGTTAAACTAGAGAAAAATGAATTTCATATATAATAAGTGGAATACTTAGGATTCACCATCACACCAGGTGTAATCAAGATGTTAACCAAGAAGATTCAGGTAGTTAAGGACTGGCTTATACTGATAAATGTCAAGGAAATCCAAGTTTTCCTTAGATTCGCCAACTTTTACTGAAGATTCCTCAAGGATTATACAAAGAAAACGATCCCACTTACCAAACTTACACAAAAAGACACTAAGTTTAATTAGACCAACAGATAAGAAGAAGTATTTCAAGATATTAAGAACCAGGTTGTTTTAGAACCTGTTCTTAGGATTCCAGATCCTAACAAACTATTCAAAGTTAAGACCGATACCTCAGACTACACCATAGGAGGATAACTAGGACAACGAGACGCCAAGGGAGTACTTCACCCTTACGCCTTCTATTCATACAAACTCAGTAGACCAAAACTCAACTACTAGATCTATAATAAGGAACTCATGGCTATCATCGAAGTATTCCAAGAATAGAAATTATAACTCTTAGGAACCAAGTACAAAGTTCAGGTCTACATAGACCATAAGAACCTCGCATACTTCATAACATCTAAAAACCTTAATAAGCGATAAATCAGATAGTTAGAATTTCTTTCAGAGTTTAACTTTCACATCATCTACTACAAAGGAACAGAAAATAGAAGAGCCGACGCACTCAGTTAAAAACTAGATTATAACGTCCCGGTACTAGAAGAAACATAGGTTATCCTTAAAATAGATATAGATAGAAACCTTATGCCTACACAGAAGCTACTCTTGATCGCCAGATAAGTCAGTACCAGCACGACTGGAAGAATGACGCATAAGATGATCAGAAATATTCATAGTGTACTAGTATATGGATATTAAGGAGTTACTAAGATGTTTAAAAGGATTTGACAACACTATAATAAAAGGGTTATACGACAAGACATAATTAATGCAATTAAGGATTGCGAGATTTACCTCAAAAACAAGCCTAGCCGATACAAGCTTTATGGTGAATTATAACCCTTACTAGTGCCTTAAAAGCCCTAGGAATCAATTTCCTTAGACTTTATTGTCAAGCTACTAAAGTCACGAGAACCACTCACTGGAGTATATTACGACAGTATCCTTGTCATAGTGGAACGACTCACTAAATACGCCTATTTCATTCCTTATAAAGAATCAAGTATAGTAGAAGACCTTATATATGTCTTCTTTAGAACCATTATTAGCTAATACGGGCTACCTTAGGAAATTATGTCCGACAGAGACAAACTCTTCATATCTAAGTTTTGGAAATCTCTAATTTCGCAACTTGGAGCGAAGTACTACCTATCCACCACTTTCTACCCACAAACTAATGGCCAGACTAAACGCATTAACTAGATCCTCAAAATCTATCTTAGATACTATGTTAACTACTAGTAAGATAATTAGGTTACCTTATTACTAATAGCCTAATTCGCCTATAATAATGTAGTAGGAGAAAGCACTAAAGAATCACCTTTTTACCTTAATTACAGATTTAATCCTACTGTATATAGAGAACCTCAATAAGGAGAATAAGTAGTTAAAGTGATAGTAGATGTTTTGAAGCTTCGCAAACTCCAAAATAAACTTCTAAAAGAACTCAAATTCATCAGATAACGAATGCGTAAATACACTAATGCTTTAAGGATTAGAGGACTAATCTTTAAGGAGGGAGATAGTATCTACCTCACTAGATGAAACATTAAAACTAAACAACTAAGCGACAAATTAGACTTTAAAAAACTCAGACCTTTCAAAATCATTTGCAAAATCTCAAATATCAACTATAAACTCTTACTACTAGACACCATGAGATATCATCCAATCTTTCACATTTCACTTCTCAAACTAGCACTAAAAGGATCTCACACAACAGATCACATTAAAATCAATCTAGAATAAGAATACAAAGTAGAACGAATTATCAACTATATTGATCAACAAGACAACACTAAAATACAATATTTCATCAAATAGAAAGGATATAGTCACATAGAAAACATATAGGAACCAGTATCCAGCATCAGACACCTTAAAAAACTTCAAAAATACTAGGAACAACAAGCCAGCAAGCCAATCACAACACCCACAACTTAAGTCAGCAGACCAGTTCGCATCTAACACCCTCAACCCAAATATCAACCAAACAAGAGACCTCAAGGAGACAAAACATTCCTACACCTAGGAATACCATACCCTAAAAACTAAGAACCCTTAACTACCACACCAGGAGTACTAAAATCAAAATTCACTAAATCAGGATTACTCAGCATAGCACCCCAATTAACCACCCTAAAAGCACTATTCAACTAAGTATCCAAAATAGCTACACTCTTATTCGCCATAGGTAAACTCAATTTCACCTTAGTATCATCACTAGTAATAACTCTTCCTCACTTAAAGACATTCTACTTTATCTTCTAAATATAATCTAGCCTTACAAGCAATTCATCTATTTCTACCTAAACTTTTCTTAATACTATAACCTTCTTTAGTAAAAGTTCTACTATAACCTTCTTTAGTAAAAGTTTCTTCTTTATTCTCTAAACGACTAACTTCATCAAATAAATGATTAACTATCTAGTTAGCAAAAAAACAATACACTACCCGAGATATGAAAACTCACATTCATATACCGTGTTCTGGGACGCATCATAAGAACGACCCAAACGCGTGCATTCGCCACAAACCTCCATCCTGCAAAACATCTTGCAACACAGGCCTTTAGAGCGACAATAAGAACACAACATCACATCTACACCAAACTCTTTAATGCGCAACACATAACGTTAATGATAATAGGTAGAAGTAGAGAAATCAAAAACTAATTCTAATATAATTATAAGTATAACGAGAAATAAGGAATATGCTACAGATTAATAAGTAGGAGTTACCTACTTATATCAATCTTGGGGACAAGACTCTTTAGAAGGGAGACCTGATGTTACAACCCAACAGGACCAGGGCTAAGTAGTAGGGCGCCTGGTGGCTATAAGGTATTTGTATATATAAAGGGAAGGACACAACAGGGACCCACTAGACTATAGAGGAACTATAGTATAAGTCATATAATAATAAAAGATAAGTGATCACTCTGCAGGATAAGTGATCGATTAGTGGATCCCCGAAGTAATCAGTAGGGCAAAATAATCACCAACCTATAGGTGGTGATCGCTCCTCACCTTTAGATTAGTGAAGAGTAATACAGTACTAATAGGAACAGAAAGGCCTATAGTATCACGGATTTATATATAGGATAAGCTTGAGTACACTCAAGATCAGACTTCCATAGCTCTTTAGTAATCAACTTTATAATTATCCTTGGATACTCCTAGCCTTATTCCTGTGATTATCTCACAACCCCTTGTTGGACTTACACCTGATCATTATAAGCCCTAAAGACCTGATCTCATCAGCACGACGATAATACTGTTACCTGTACCTCGTAACCTCGACTTACTACTAACAGACTCACCTCTACTAGACCTAAGGCTGGCCGTAACACTAAGAGACACTAGTTGAGGATATTAATAAATAGTAGGATGAGGACCCCATGACTATCAGCCCTAACATACCACAGTTAGATATTAAAGAAGTTAAGAAAGTAATATTTATATATAGAGAACTATTCTCAAATTTCCCTTATAACTTTCTAGCTACTAATCTCTATACCTATATTCCTTACTTAGAGGATAGAGCTAAACCTTAATTATTAAACTATTAGAAGTAATACACATAGATTGAAAAATACTAACTTAATTAATTAGTATAGGAAGGTTGAGATATCGGATTATATAAACCTATAGTAGTAGCTAATAGTATTACTTTAGATTAGGGTATATAACCCATTATTATCTAAAAGAATAATAATCTATTTATAAAATATTGTCTAATAATTAACTATAGTAATATCACTAAGAAGAATCTAGTATCTTTGATTCCTTAGCTATAAGAAATCTATAAGAACCTATCTAATCCTAGAATCAAGTCTTTCTCATCCTAGGACCTCAAATACGCATACTAGTTAATCCCTATCTACCCAGATTATAGATATATCTATACATTTAACACCCCTAAACATCCATAATTACAACCCACCTAGATACAATAGGGTACCAAAAGTTCTACTTATTAAATAATAGAATTTAGTTATATTTTCTTTAGATTAATCCTTAAACTAAATCCTAAACTATCCTTATTTATTCTAGTATCAATAAATATTATAGTACTACTAGATATCTATTTTAATAATATCCAAACTAAAAGCGAAAGTTAGAATAAAGAGTAGATATTCATTAAAATATATTTATTACTTTATTTTCTATAGGCTAGAGTTAGATTATTATATAAAAAGATCGGCTTAGGCTTTAAAGAGGTCATCACTATAGGATAGATATACTATATTAGTAATATCACCAAGATCCAACCTAACCAAATGCTCAAATTAGAGTAATAGCTAATCTTAAAAAACTAAATAGATATATATATATTTATTACTACTACTGGATTTTGTTGCTAATAGATAAGAAATGTTATAGAGATTACTAGATTATTATATAAATTGACTAGATCGGTACCCTAGAGATAGGGACTATTTAAAACCTTATCTTTTAAACTAATAAAATATTTAATCGTTATAATAGTTCTACTATATAGTATTAACGTTAGAAAACCTATAGCTTTCTATTTAAATATATTAGGATATACTAGTAACTATATTATTATATAGAAGTAGGGAAATAAGATAGTGCTAATCCTTTATAATTTATTCTTATTTACTAAAACCCAAAAGAACTATAGAACTTATAAATAAAAGTTAATAATTATTATTAAATTTTATAGATATTATGTATATATATTCAGATCGGAGACACCATCAACCATCTACATAGATCATAAACCATTAATATAGTTTATTAATTTAGTATATTATGATAGTATTTATACTAAATAGGTGACTAAGTTGAGACTTCTTAATATCAAAATTGAATATATCTAAGGTTGAAGAAATGTAGCTGTTGATGCGTTGTTGAGAATAATATTCCTATCTTATAAATATAATGATGATAACTTATATCCTTTTAGATCGGTAGTACTAGATAGACAGTAGATATAGAAAGATAGTAAGGGAAGATATAAAGAATTAATAAAAACAACCGTACTAACCATTCTAGATATAAATATTATTAATTATATTGTTAAAAAGTTATTATATAAGTTGAGATTTTAATTATTCCCCCCTATTTTAATTCCTAATGAGGAACTAGAAAGTATAGCTCTAGCTAAAGTAGAGGTAAAGACTCTAGAAGTAATCCTAGTAATCCCTAGGAATATAACCCTATAGTCAGATAGTAAAGAATTGATTCTATAAATCGCCAAGCTTATTGAAGACTCAATTAATAATATTAATATTCTTAAAAAATAGATAGATTAACTATAGAAAGCTAACTATAGTATAAATATATCTAACAAATTACTAAAATTAGTAAACTAGTTTACTTTCTAATCTAATTTCTCAATAGTTAAGAGTAAACTAGTAAAATAAATAGATAACCTATAGTATTCTAATATCTATTAATATCTATTAGATAGTCTTTATAATAAAGATGAATATAGGAAAAAGGAGATTATCTTAAGAGTTAAGTGGTTTAAGATTAAGGATAGTATCTTCTATTACTAGGTATATAACTAGTAGATGAAATGCTTAGTCCAGTTTGAAGTTGTAGAAGCTTATGTAGATATATATAATCAACAAGGTCACTTTAGACCCAATATTACTAGATAAAGATTAAAATACTAAGTTTTTTAGCCGACTATTGCGACAGATATAGTAGAATACATCAATGGCTATTGGCCCTATACTAGTATCAGACCGAGAAAGCTACCACACCTAGATCAACTAAAATCCATTATTCATCTTTTTCAGATATTAAGTATTAATTACCTTAGCCCCCTACTAAAATCCCCAAAAAGTAACATATTATTATTAATCTAGATCAATTATTTAAGTTATTTCCTATAGGCTATACTTATGAAGACAGTATTAGCATCTAAAGTATCCAAATATCTGCTGTAATAGATAAATACCATTAGTGTTACGCCATCAATTATCTATCCAGATATAAGAGGAGTTTTCATATTAAGGATTTTTAAAAAGATAATATCTAAGAGATCTATTAAAATAGTACTAGTACTTACAAAATCTCATAAGTTAGTAGGAATAATTAAAATATATATCAGGTTAGTAGTTAATCTAATTACTAAAAAAATATTAACTAGGAAAGCCGCAGTAAAAAACTAAGACATCATATACCCTAAAGTATTATAAGAGATTAATGACTAGTAGATACTAACTATCAGTTTCTTACTAATAGAAATCCTTATAAAATAGGAATCCCTTAAATAAATAATAACATCTAATAGATTATTTAAAATTCCTCTACTAGAAGTTCTAACTAAAGAGGTAATCCAATATATCACTAAGGTTGACTACTGTTAAAGATTTGTGGTTAGAACGTAGGCATCAATAAATACAACTTAATTATTAAAATATAAACAATAAATAATAAAACCCTTTTATAGAAGAGATTTTATCATATTAGTATAAGATAGTAAACCTCTAAAGTTCAAACTTAGATAGAAAGGGCCTTTTATAATTAAACATAGAATTAATAGGGTAATATATTGTTACGACCCAACAGGACCAGGGCTGAGTAGCAGGGCGCCTGGCGGCTACAAGGCATTTGTATGCACGAAGGGAAGGACACGACAGGGACCCACCGGACCATGGAGGAACTATGGTACAAGTCACGTGACAATAAGAGATAAGTGATCACTCTACAGGACGAGTGATCGATCAGTGGATCCCCAAAGTAATCAGTGGGGCAAAGTGATCACCAACCTACGGGTAGTGATCGCTCCTCACCTTTGGATTAGTGAAGAGCGGTATAGCACCAACGGGAACAGAAAGGCCTATAGTATCACGGACTTGTATATAGGATGAGCTTAAGTACACTCAAGATCAGACTTCTATAGCTCTTCAGCAATCAACTTTGTGATTATCCTCGGATACTCCTAGCCTTATTCTTATGATTATCTCATAAACCTCTTATTAGACTTACACCTGATTACTGTAAGCCCTGAAGACCTGATCTCATCAGCATGACGATAATACTGTTACTTACGCATCGTAACCTCGACTTACTACTAACAGACTCACCTCTGCTAGACCTAAGGCTGGCCGTAACATATATATCCTTAAATAGTTTAATAGCAAAATAATCCTATATATTTAATATTAAAATCAGTTAAAAATATTTATTCTAAAAGCTAGATATCTATAATCTAATAGCAAACTAGAAATACTATTTTTCTAGGTACTTAGGTGATACTACTAATTAGTTAAACATTTTTTTAATAATTATTTAGAATACTCCTTCCTTTTAAAATTACTCTTTCTATTCATAATTAAAAATTATATTTTAGTTACTAATTTTATTTCTTTTATTCTATAATAATAAATTATTTAATACTTCTTCTTTTTATTCCTTTATCCTTAATATTAATATTCTTATACTTAATATATCCCTAGAGTATAAGGGGAGAGTTTCCTAGTAATATCTTAAGATATAATCGAAAAGGAAGCTAAAATATACTTGAACTAATTAACTAATTACTAAATACTTAGAGATTTAGTATATTAATTTTAAGTATTCCTAGAGTATCTTTAAGCCCTAGTAAACATATTAACTAATCCTATTAATATTATATAAACTATTATTAAAGATATAATACTTTAAAGAAGAAGTAAGACCCTAGTCTCCCCCCCCCTTTCTATATCTAGTATATCTACTATAAGTAACTGTTACGGCCAGCCTTAGGTCTAGTAGAGGTGAGTCTGTTAGTAGTAAGTCGAGGTTACGAGGTACAGGTAGGTCTAGTAGAGGTGAGTCTGTTAGTAGTAAGTCGAGGTTACGAGGTACAGGTAACAGTATTATCATCGTGCTGATGAGATCAGGTCTTCAGGGCTTATGATGATCAGGTATAAGTCCAACAAGGGGTTATAAGATAATCATAAGAATAAGGCTAGGAGTATCTGAGGATAATCATAAAGTTGATTACTAAAGAGCTATAGAAGTCTGATCTTAAGCGTACTCAAACTCATCCTATATACAAATCTATGATACTATAAACCTTTCTATTCCCATTAGTACCATACCACTCTTCACCAATCTAAAGGTAAGGAGTGATCACTACCTATAGGTTAGTAATCACTTTACCCCACTAATCACTTCGGGGATCCACTAATCGATCACTCATCCTATAGAGTAATCACTTATCTTTTATCATCATGTAACCTATACTATAATTCCTCTATAGTCTAGTAGGTCCCTGTTGTGTCCTTCCCTTTGTACATACAAATACCTTATAGCCACCAGGCGCCCTACTACTCAGCCCTAGTCCTATTAAGTCGTAACATTAGGTCTCCCCTCTGAAGAGTCTTGTCCCTAAGATTGATATAAATAGGTGACTCCTATTTATTAGTTTGTAACATATTCCTTATTTCTCGTTATACTTATAATTATATTAGAATTAGTTTCTGATTTCTCCGCTTCTACCCATCGTTATCAACGTCATGCATTATACATCAAAGAGTTTAGTGTAGACGTGATGCTGTGTTCTTATTGTCACTCCAAAGGCCTGCGTTGCAAGATGCTTCATAGGATGGAGGTTTATGGTGAATACACGTGTTTAGGTCGTTCTTGCGATGCGTCCCAGAACGCGGTATGCAAACATGAATTTTCATATCTCAGGTAGCATATTGTTTTTTTACTAACTAGATAGTTAATTATTTACTTAATAAAGCTAGTTATTTAGAAAATAAAGAAGAAATAACAGAAGAACTTTTACTAAAGAAAGCTATAGTATTAAGAAAAACTTAAGTAGAAATAGATAAATCACTTATAAAGCTAGATTATATTTAGAAGATAAAGTAGAATATCTTCAAGTAAGGAAGAGTTATTACTAATGATGATATTAAGGTAAAATTGAGTTTACTTATGGTGAATAAGAGTATAGCTATTTTAGATGTTTAGTTGAATAGTGCTTTTAGGGTGGTTAATTGGGGTGCTATACTAAGTAATCCTGACTTAGCGAATTTTGATTTTAGTACTCCTAGTGTGGTAGTTGAGGGTTCTTAGTTTTCAGGGTATGGTATTCCTAGGTGTAGGAATGTTTTATCTCCTTAAGGTCTCTTATTTGGTCGATACTTGGGTTAAGGGTGTCGGATGCAAACTAGTCCACTAACTTAAGTTGTAGGTGTTGTAATTAGCTTGCTAGCTTGTTGTTCCCAGTATTTTTGAAGTTCTTTAAGGTGTCTGACGCTGGATGCTAGTTCCTATATGTTTTCTATATGACTGTATCTTTTCCATTTAATAAGGTATTATATTTCAGTATTGTCTTGCTGATCAATATGGTTAATAATTTATTCTACTTCGTATTCTTATTCTAGATCGACTTCAATATGATCTATTATATGAGATCCTTTTAGTACTAGTTCGAGAAGTGAAATGTGAAAGATTAGATGATATCTCATGGTGTCTAATAGTAAGAGTTTGTAATTGATATTTGAGATTTTGCGAATGATTTTAAAAGGTCTGAGTTTCTTGAAGTCCAATTTGTCGCTTAGTCGTTTAGTTTTAATATTTCGTCTAGTAAGGTAGATACTATCTCCCTCCTCAAAGATTAGTCCTCCAATCCTTGAAGCGTTGGCATATTTACGCATTCGTTATCTAACAAATTCGAGTTCTTTTAGAAGTTCATTTTGGAGTTCGCAAAGCTTCGAAATATCTACTATCACTTTAACTACTTATTCTCCTTATTAAGGTTCTCCATATACAGTAGGATTAAATCCGTAATTAAGGTAGAAAGGTAATTCTTTGGTGCTTTCTCCTACTATACTATTATAGGTGAATTAAGCTATTAGTAATAAGGTAACCTAATTGTCTTACTAGTAGTTAACATAGCATCTAAAATAGATTTTGAGGATCTAGTTAATGCATTTAGTCTGGCCATCAGTTTGTGGGTGGAAAGTGGTGGACAGGCGGTGCTTCGCTCCGAGTTGTAAAATCAGAGATTTCTAAAACTTAGATATAAAGAGTTTATCTCTATCAGACATAATTTCCTGAGGTAGCCCGTGTTAGCTGATAATAGTTCTAAAGAAGATATATACAAGATCTTCTGCTGTACTTGATTCTTTATAAGGAATGAAGTAGGTATATTTAGTGAGTCGTTCCACTATGATAAGGATATTATTATAGTGTACTCTAGTAAGTGGTTCTCATGACTTTAGTAGTTTGATGATGAAGTCTAAGGAAATCGATTCCCAGGGCTTTTAAGGCACTAGTAAGGGTTATAATTTACCATAAGGTTTATATCAGCTGGGCTTGCTTTTAAAGCAAGTCTCACAATCCTTAATCATGTTAATTACATCTTGTTGTATAACCCTTTTATTATAGTATTATCAAATCCTTTTAAACATCTTGGTGACTCCTTAATATCTATATACTAGTATACTATGAATATTTCTAATCATCTTATATATCATTCTTCTAGTCATGCTAGTACTAACTTATCTGGCGATCAAGAATAACTTCTATACAGGCACAAGGTTTCTATCTATATCCATTTTGAGGATAACCTGTATTTCTTCTAATACCAGGATGTCATAGTCCGGTCTTTAACTAAGTGCGTCGGCTCTTCCGTTTTCTATTCCTTTGCGGTAGATGATGCGAAAGTTGAACTCTGAAAGAAATTCTAACCATCTGATTTATCACTTATTAAGGTTTTTAGATATTGTGAAGTATACGAGGTTCTTATGGTCTATGTAGACCTGAACTTTGTATTTAGTTCCTAAGAGTTATAGTCTCTATTCTTAGAATGCTTCGATGATAGCCATAAGTTCCTTATCATAGATCTAGTAGTTAAGTTCTAGTCTACTAAGTTTATATAAATAGAAGGCGCAAGGGTGAAGTACTCCCTTAGCATCTTATTATCCTAGTTATCCTCTTATGGTATAATTTGAGGCGTCAGTCTCAACTTCAAATAGTTTATCAGGGTCTGGAATCCTGAGAACAGGTTCCGAAACAACCTGGTTCTTAATATCTTAAAATACTTCTTCTTATCTGTTGGTCTAATTGAACTTAGTGTCTTTTTGTATAAGTTTAGTAAGTAGGATCGTTTTCTTCGCGTAATCCTTGAGGAATCTTTAGTAAAAGTTGGTGAATCTAAGGAAAGCTTGGATTTCCTTGACGTTTATTAGTGTAGGCCAGTCCTTGACTGCCTGAATCTTCTTGGTTAACATCTTGATTACACCTGGTGTGATGGTGAATCCTAAGTATTCCACTTATTATATATGAAATTCACTTTTCTCTAGTTCGACTAGTAGCTTAACTTACTGAAGTTTCTAAAGTACTTTATGAATATATTCTTTATATTCTTCAAATGTTCTCGAGTAGATAAGGATGTCGTCGAGATATGCCATACAAAAAACATCTAAGTATTCGCATAACATGTGGTCGATCATGGATTGGAATGTCATAGGTGTGTTGGTAAGTCTGAAAGGTATTACGAGGTACTTATAAAGTCCTTTTCTTATTCTGAAAGCAGTTTTCCATTCTTCACCTTCTTTAATTCAAATAAGGTTATAAATTCTTTTAAGATTAAGAGCTATAAACTAATTAGTTCTATAAAGTTGGTCTTATAGTTCCGATATAAGTAGTAACAGGTATTAATTCTTGATTGTCATGTTGTTGAGTTGTCGATAATCAACACAAAGTTGTAGCTTGCTGTTTTTCTTGGGTATAAACAGGATTAGGCTTCTTGCTAGTGATGTTGAATGTCTGATGTAACCTTTCTTGAGGTGTTTATTAATGTATTTATTAAGTGCTTTTATTTCTATTTAATTAAGTCTATAGATTTTGCTAAATCTAGGTTCCTTCCCCTCTTTTAAAGGGATCTTATGATCGTAGCTTGTGTGCTCTAGTAGTCCGGTTTCAAGTTCTTCTACAAAAAATGTTTCATAAATCCAGTATTCATTAGGGATAGTCCGAAGTCGATCTGTCTTATTGTTAACTCTTGCTGCTTCTACAATAATTAACATCTAGGTTACCATATCCTTGATTTATAAGTAGGTAATAAATCTTTGTGTTCTTGGAGTTATATCTGATTTGTATAAAATCTCATCATCTAGAGAGTCCTCAGGGACTAAATCCTTCTATTGGAGATAGCTAGTCTTCTAATCTATCCATAGGTTGTTCTTTTATAACCATGGGATTCCTAAGATGATCTCCTGATTACCTATCTCTATTATGTTGAAGATATAGTCTTCCTTCTAGCTATAGTAGTTTAAAGGGAGGTATACAGTCTCCAAGTCAATGATACCTCCACCATACTCAACACTTTCTCCTTCAATAATATATAGCTAGTATAGTTCAACTTTCATCATCCATGGGATCTATCATTCATTCACTACTCATGGTGATATAAAGTTTCCTTGAGCGCCACAATTGATTAGGGCTTATATCTTGTGTCTATTCACCATAACGTTAAGGTGAAGGTATTTGTCGTTATATTCTACTATTACTAGGCATAAGGACCTTATCTGTGTTACCTTTCTTTGTCCTTATTTAGTAGGTAAGTCTAGTTTTTTGACTGCTTGTTATGCCTCTATTCTAATATCGTTCCATCTTTATGGTGGTAGGTTGCAATCCTTCTTTCTCAAAATACCTTACTAAGTATTAATTCTCTATACTTCAGTATTAGTAGTGCTGGTCTATCTTCAGTATCTTTTCCTTACTTCTGAAGTTCGTTGTGTCGATAGCACCATTCTTTTGCCTTATTAACATAGTGAATTATACAGTGGTCTAACTCGCAGTCTGTCCATTCACTGATGATGTTGTTTGCACATGCCATAGGGTAGTCTTCACTAGGTGTGAATGTCGCGAAGTTATCTTCATTAAAACGTCAAAGTTCCCAAAATAGTAGATCCATATCAAGATACACATTTGGAATTAGATTATACTTAAATCGTCATAAGAAGAATTATCTATTGAATTTGTTACTAAGGTGTAACATATAATCGTCTTATACACAACATACCTAAAAGATAGTTCGGTAAGCTAGGTAATTAATTTATAGAAGTTTGTTATCTACATCGCAGAGGATTGTTTTAGGGTAGTTCAAGGTACAGTTACCTAGAACTCCGTGAAACATGACGAATTACTTATCTTAAGTTAGGTGAATCTTCTTAATCCTAAGTTACTTGCCTTTATTACTACTTGGTCGCTGCGAAATAGAGGATCCTAAATCTATAATGGTGTCGTCATCTAACTTAGTATTGTTATTGATTGATTTAAACGGGTTACTTAGATTAATATAGATTCCTGGACTAATTTTGATATGTCCTTACTAGTAGAGGTCGTCGAGTTGTTCTTTGACCTTACGTTCCAGCTTGTGGTGTTTAACCATAACGAGGGTCTTTATTAGTATTCTATTGCTTGCTTTGAGTTACTGCGCGAGAGCTCAAGTAAGAAGTAGGTTTCCTCTGGTGTTAATTCTTTACTAGATTTAATGCTGAATCTTCTATAGTAGCTATCCATCAGGTATTTAGCTGAACCTACAGTAAAGTTCTCTCTCAGCTACTTATAGCTATAGGATTACTACTTTGTTTTCTTACGCCTAGTCTCACTTAGGGACTAGCGTGAAGTCTTCTTCCTTCTTGACAGTAGCTACTGCCAGCGTCTTCTTGGTATGTAGTAGTATGTTACATAACGTGGTGTCGTATCCTGATCGTCCAGAAGGGTTCTTGGGGTACCATCCTGCATTGTCCTTGGATCCTTAGTGCACGATACAGATATTATCAAAACAAGCTGTCCAGGTTAGAGAGGCATAAGGTATTTCCTTCTTAGCGATATTGACTTATTGGGTTCGTTCAGGTACTAGCTGAAATTGTTGTCTTTGCTGCTGGCGCTTAGGTGAGCAGCAGTCTTTAGCCATATATCCTGGTTTGTTATAGTTATAGCACTTGAAGTCCCATCATTTGTTGTCCTTAATAGTAGCTCTAGTAGTAAAGTCTATAGGTCCACTATAGTAACTATGAGACATGCTTTATTATGGGGTAAATTATTATTTAGTTCCCCAATTATTATATTGGTTCCAGTGGGTACGTGGTGGTCCTTGGTACTTATGTCCACTATTAGGTTATTAAGGTTATCGCTGTTCACCTTTTTCGCGGCGACACTTAAAGAGTCAGTTATCAATCTTGATAACGAGTTCTACATATATAATAAAGTCGCTAGGTCTATCTTACTTAATAAATTCATCTTTAATATCTTCCTTCAGTCCTTAGTAAAACATAAAGATCTTAGTGTCATCAGTATAGTTGAGTCTAGCACAAATGCGTCTAAACTCAGCTACATAGTGCGTAGCTGCGCCTTTCTATTTAAGAACTACAAAATCTCATTCATACTATTATTACTTATCTAGTTCTTAGAATAGTAAGATCAGGGCACTTTCAAAGCCATGATAGCCTACAAAGATGGTCTGAGTCTCTATCTTAAGGTCGTTCCAGTTATAAATAAAGAAATCAGTGAGATAAGGTTCGAACCATACAAGAGCTCTTCCTTTAAGGAATAAGGTAGTATGAATAACTTGTTCAACTTTATCCTTAAAACTAAGGTTGTGAAACTGATAATAAGCTCTAACTTAAGTGAGGAATCCTTTAAAGTATCCAGGGGTTCTATTAAAAGCCTGAGGTGAGTTAAGTCGAAATTTCTCATATGACTTAACTAGTGTCTAGATGATATTAGCAGTAGTGCGAAAGGTGTTGACCTCCTGTTGAAAAGCGAGGAGTCACTACTAATCCGGATTATCATAAAGATTCTGCTAGAGTCAATAGACTTCTACAGCATTACTATTAATAATCTCCTACATCTTAGCTATATCTCTATTAGTCTTCTAGAGCTATCGTACAAGCTTAGTAGTGTCGTCCTCTTTGTTACTAGAAGGTTTAACATCCTTTATTTCCTGGTCTAGGGGCTTGATAGGTTGTTTACCTTTATGGGGTATTCCCTGAGAACTAGAAGAAGCAGAAGGAGTTTAGTATTTAGCAGACATAGTGATATTCTTTCCTAGATACTATTAAGTAAGCTTCATAAAGTCAACTTACTAAATAAGAGCAATCAAAATATTACAGCCAGCCTTAGGTCTAGTAGAGGTAAGTCTATTAATAATAAGTCGAGGTTACGAGGTACAAGTAACAATATTATTATCATGCTGATAAGATCAGGTCTTCAGGGCTTATAATGATTAGGTGTAAGTCTAACAAGGGGTTATAAGATAATCATAAGAATAAGGCTAGGAGTATCTAAAGATAATCACAAAGTTGATTACTAAAAAACTATAGAAGTCTAATCTTAAGCATACTTAAGCTCATCCTATATATAAGTCCGTGATACTATAGGCCTTTCTATTCTTATTAGTGCCATACCGCTCTTCACCAATCCAAAGGTAAGGAGCAATCACCACCTATAAATCGGTAATCACTTTACCCCACTGATCACTTCGGGGATCCACTAATCGATCACTCATCCTACAGAGTGATCACTTATCTTTTATCGTCACGTGACCTATACTATAGTTCCTCCGTGGTCCGGTGGGTCCCTGTCGTGTCCTTCCCTTCGTGCATACAAATGCCTTGTAGCCGCCAGGCGCCCTGCTACTCAGCCCTGGTCCTGTTGGGTCGTAACAGTAACTTAAAATTGAAACTGATACTAAAACTAAAGAAATCTTCTCTTAAATTATCTTATTCTTCTAAACGTATTACTAAAAAAAAGGAATTAATATTTAATAAGGTTATTAATATTCCTATTAGTTAGAGTACTACAAGTTTATCTATATAGAAGCTAGTTATACTAATTAAGATTATAGTATTATTATAAGTTAATACCCCTTTAATAGTATAGGTATCTACTGCTAAGATGAAGAAATTACAAAAGAGTGTTAAGCTTCTAACATTTTTTAAACCTCTAATATCCTCTAAGTCTCTAATATCTACCTTATTTACCCTTTTGAAATCCCTTAAGGTATCTAATACTAAAATACCTATATATATAATTAATTTCACTTAAGGAACTACTAGTTAGGGATAATTAGAAAACTATAAAGTTAAAGATATTAACTATTAAGATATTAATAAGTATATTGAGAACCTAAGAGCTAAAATCTATAATAGTAAAGGTATTAGCTATTACCTAACTCCTAAAATAATTAGTACTATTAGAAAGATATTATAGAATTTAATAAATAATATTAATAAGATCCTCTCGAATTATAAAATATATAGAAAGATAATAGAAATTAGATATACTAGAGATCTAATTAAAAAGATATTTAAAATTATTATTTAAACTATAGTAATCCGATAGGTTACTTTATTTAAAATACTTAGTAATTTCAATAAAATAAAATATATACTTTTAGAAGAAATATTTATTAATATAGTATCTATTAAGAATTTCTTATTAAGTTTAATTAGGGTTATCTATTAACTTAATAGAATTAGTATTAAATAGAATACCTTATTTAATATTATAATAAACTTATTATATATAATAGATCTCTTTAAATTAATTATTTAGAGCTTTAGAGTAAAAGAGAAGGACGTCCTAAACATCAAGGTTAAATAATAATATTAGTAATTATTAATAACTCTTAAGAATTAGTAGTTATCTACTTTTATTAGAGATTTTACTATATTAGAAATATTAGAAATTTTTAATTTTCTAGAATTTTTATTATCTAAAGAAGATTTAGAAGATAAGAATAATAATTAAGATAATCCTACCTTTCTTACTATTAGTAAGGAAGATAAAGTAATCCTATAGAGAATCCTAGGATATTAAGTAGTAAGTAATTATATTCCTCTTAATATCTAGATATTAATAGTTATAGAAAATACCTAGACTTTAGAGATAGAGGAATTAGATAAAGAGATCTATACCTTTAAAAAGAAATACTAAAAAATTAGAAAAAAAATAAGAATCTATAAAGAAATTAAAATAGCTATATAGATCTATAAATATCTAAAGTCTAAAACCTTAAATAAAAAAGTTGTAATATTTAACTATATTTCTATTAATTCTAATAGTAAGGATAAATACCTAATTACTTCGTCTAATAAAAGAAAATAATATTAAATATCTAATATAGATAAATTAGGAGAATTATCTATATCCTCCTATATTTATATAGGAGCTCTTATAGACTATTAGAAAAAAGAGGTATAGATTTATATTAATTAGGTAATATTAGGAGTACTTAAATATAACAAATTAGAATAATATATAGATACTATTGTTAATATACTTTTTAATAGAGGTTAAAATATTTCACACTTAATTACTAATAATCTATACTCTTAGATTTCATCTTATAAGGATACCTATATTCCTAAGTAATTAAATCGACAAAACTATTATTACGACTTATTTACTTACTTAATTATTACTTATTTAGCTTACTACTATAATAAGAGCTATTACTAAAAGAAAAAAAAAGATTAGATATATATTCTTTTTATATATAGGGGTATATATATAGATAGGGATGTGTAAAGGAGGGATATTACTAATCAGAGAAATCCACTGTACTTAAACCTCACACCCCCTCTCCCACTAGTGTAGAACCTAGACAATACATCATATCTACCACAAC
Organism: Colletotrichum sidae; assembly: GCA_004367935.1. Taxonomy (NCBI): domain Eukaryota; kingdom Fungi; phylum Ascomycota; class Sordariomycetes; order Glomerellales; family Glomerellaceae; genus Colletotrichum; species Colletotrichum sidae. The sequence continues at coordinate 141,975 of QAPF01000054.1, read as the reverse complement.
CTCGACGATCGTACGTATCGTTTTATTCTTGCAGACTTTGGGAGGCGCGCGTCGGCAGTGACGAGGGCTGTGATCCATGTTGATGTTTTCCTGGCTCATTTGCCAGCGGCAATTAGCGCTTGTTTGGCCCCGGGCGCTTGGCCCACAGAACATCTCCAGGTAAGGTAGCCTGGTAGGTACCCCCCCTATTGCCAAGTATCGTCGCCAAAAGAGGCACCGTGCGCCAGTCACATTGGCGTAAGTCGACTTTGGACCTGGCATGTTCTGGATCTGATTGTCGCGCAGATGGTGCACCACGGAAGCGCCTCGTGAGTGTTCCGATAGCCACGATGCACTGGACGCACAGTGCAGGTGCAGCGCCACGTCCTCCTTGCCTACCCGCCGTGTATCCAGTATCTTCTACCTGCAGCTCATCTGTTTCTGTGTAGCGGCTTGCCAGACCAGAAACAAAGCGGCGGTGTAAGCCTGACAGGACTTACCCGAGCCAGGGGGGGGGGGGCTCGTCTCCGGTGGAAATGGCAATTGTTGTTCCAAGCAGACGACCGGAGCAAAGAAGGAGAAGACGAAGACTCGCAAAGAAGGTGCCTAATCACCGGGGAAAGCATCTGATGAAAACCTCCCACCATCCATCCATCAATGGTTCGGACAAGCCAACATTCTTCGCTCGCTTTTTACACAATCCATTCACGTTATACCATTTCTCATTCTGCTCCTTCATTGAGATATTGCTCCTCTCCGTCCTTTCCCGCACTGCTGGCCACCAGACACGTCCAAGCCTTGGCCCACGAGAGCTCTGCAGCCGCCACGTCCTAGTCGGATTCTCGGGCTTCCTATCCGTCGCTCGTTTTCTCAATAAGGTACCCGACATCTTCACCGTTCACCGCGCTGTTGGCACATTGCTGCAGTGGCCCATCCTGTCCAGAGCACTGGCCACGATAAGCCATATGCCGAGCCTCTACCAGACGCTGCCACCGCGTATGCTACATCCCCGATTGCTTTCTTTCCCCTACTTACTCTGGCTGTACAGGCCATCTTTCCGCAGCATCCTTCCCTCCGCCCATTTCACACGTCTCGCACTCTCCATCTTGTATTCGTCGTATCGCGATTCTGTCAAGAGGAACAACGTAAGTAAGATGCAACAGCCAGCACACGCCTGTTTCGGGGCTGACGCCGACCGTGCTTAGCCTGTCCTGAAGTTGGCAATACTCTCCGACCGTCAAGATGCCCGTCGTCTTCCCAGACGTTGACCCAGATCAACCTCCTCCAAAGCCGCGGGAGAGCACTGCGCCGCTCCGCGTCGCCCAGGCAAACGTCAAGTGTGCCCCCGCACGTCTGCGCGCTCTCCAGGCGTACATGGAACTCAACCCTGGTTGGCACATCGTCGCTCTGCAAGATGTTCCCCCACACCTGCCTTGGATCAGATTCAAGCACTATTACACCGTCTATGCACACCAAGGCGACTTCGAGCTCACCGAGGACAACGATCCCATCGCCATGGCCAGTCTCCAGACGCAAATCATCCAACGTCCAAGAGACAAGCAGCTCCAGATACGAATGGACAAGATGAAAGCCGTTGAACTCTTCAAGGTCGCCTTTCTTGTCTCCACGTCTATTCCCATCTCCGACTGGAGGGTGGATTGGCTCAGAGAGAACAAGAACAGAGGCTTGCTGGCCACCCTGCACCTCCAATCACCCAGTACGCCAATCTACATCCACAACGCCTACAACGCATTCAGCCCCGGTGGCAGGCTTCAACTCAACATCGATGCTCTGTTGCACGAATGCTCACAGCGCGGCAACGACTTCATTGTCATGGACAGCAACCTGCACCACCCGCATTACGGCGGGCCCAAGGCAAAAGCTGAACCCGACGCCGTGAAGCTTGTCGTCGGCTGCCTCGCCGCTCTCATGCTTTGCACCGTCCAACATCAGAAGATTCCCTTCACCTACAGTCGCGGCACGAGCACCGACAAAAACACATCAACCATCGATATCGGGTGGCTTGGCCCTGAGCTCAAGGCCCGCTTCCTCGACTGCCGTCTGGTCCCAGACGCGCTTGGCCCCGAGTCGGACCATCGGGTCTTGGAGACCAAAATTGACCTTACAGTTGGTGTCAAGGTCTCTCGCCCCCGGTGGTCCACCATGGACCCGAGAAAGTTCCGAGAGCTCGTGGCCCCCCAGCTACTGGATCTCAATGCTCGTTATTCGAGGCGAGAGATCGGCCTCGATGACTTTTTTGCCGAGGCGCACGAGATCACAAGCGCGGCCGGGAACAAGCTTCTCAAATCGACCGTCCACCGGAGCTTTGTTCACCCGGGCTTTGGCCGCAGGCTCAAGAAAAGACGCCCCTCGCTCCGTGAGCGACATACCACATTGGCCAGGACGGCGAAGCTCGGAATCCAGTACGGGCACTACGCCGACGCCGACGAGGCCAAGAGGGTCGAGGAAGCGGCTGGTCGCATCTTGAACCCCGAGCGCACTTTGAAGACCCACAATACTCGCAAGTTTCGTTACTTTGCGGCCGATCTATCCTTACACGAGGCGGCCAAGTTTGGCCGAAATCTCAGAGCGCCTCGGACCGTTCCCGGGATGGGCAAACTCGAGAAGCGAGACCCGACAGATATCATTGTCCTTCGCACATACATCAAGGACTGCGACAAGGCAATGTTCCTGCTTGAGTCTATTTGGCCCCGTTGGGGCCACCTCGACCAAGAGCCTCCCGTTCTCGAGCTTCCCGAGGGCGTCAGTGCCGACAACAACGACATCACCGACGAGGACAAGGCCCAGCGCGACCTGCAAGAGGGTGAGCTTTCCGAGACTTTGAGGCATGTTCCAAAGGGCAAGTCTCCGGGACACGACGGCGTTCCCGGGGACGGATGGAAGATGCTATTGTCGGACTCGTCAGACGACTGTCCCGAAGACGTCTTCACCGCCGTTTTTGAAGCGCCTCTGCAAGACTGTCTGGAGCAGTCGTACCATCCGCTCGCCTTCAAGAGGGCCGCTACCGTCATGCTGCGCAAGCCTGGCAAGGAGGCCTGGAGGGCAAAGGCCTATCGTCCAGTCGCCCTTTTGCCCTCCTTGGGCAAAGTGCTGGAAAAGTTGGTGGCTCGGCGCCTCGCGGCTTGGCTTGCGGCTTCCGGGCATCTCCCCAACGAGCAGTTCGGCTTCCAGGGACGGTGCACGACACAAGCTCTCGAGATGATGGTCAACGCCATCTACCGGAACTGGTCCGCCAGGGACGGCGGGAAAAAGTGCGAGCGTTTTGTTTCCATCATGGCCCTCGACATGACGGGTGCTTACGACCACGTCGTACGCGAGGTGCTGTTGAGGATAATGGCCGACCTGGGGGTTCCATCCTGGATCATCCGCTTCGTCTTGTCGTTCCTGTCCATGCGCAGCACCACAATCTGCATACCCGGTTATGAGTCTCAGGCCTTTTGGATCAACATTGGCATCCCCCAGGGCAGCCCGTTGTCTCCCGTCCTCTTCGTCCTCTTCTCCATCCCCATCATCAAGAAGTTGAAGACTCGGCACTATGGGTTTCCCGGCCTGCCCCCGCTTCTCGACATGATGCTGGGAGCCTTCGTCGACGATATTACGGTCCTAGTAGCGAGCACTTCACACCAAAACAACTGCCTCCTTCTCGCACACTTTTACAAAGGGCTGACGGAGTTTGCGCGGGAACTCGGCATCTCCTTCGGTCACGCCAAAACACAAGTCCTTCATCTGCACAGCACCAAGACGTCGGAGGACAAACGGTTCAAGGACATGCCCGACGTGGAAGGTTTTCCCGCAGCGTCACACAGCGTCATCACCTCACTCGGGGTGAAGCTGGATTATCAGCTCAATTGGGAAGAGCACGTGGCCCATGTAAGTCTTTGCCTGTACCCGTGCGAAGACGCTTTCCCTTTGTTAACCGCACATCGATTACCAGGTGCTCTACAAGGTCAGAAACAAGATGTGGAACATGATGCGTGTTACGTCGTCGGTCTACGGCCAGCCGGTTTTGAACCTTCGCACCTGGTACATGACAAACATCCTTCCCATCTTCGCCTACGCATGCCCGGTTTGGTTCGTGCGCACAGCCGATATGCAGAAGGCCCGGTGGTCCATTGCCAAGGGTCTCGCCGCCAGCCTCGAGAAGCAACACACCTATTGTGTGAAGAAGCTCTCCGGCGCCCTCTGGCGCACCAAGACCATTGTCATTCTCAAGGAACTCTACATTGAGAAGCTCGACGTCTACTTGGCTCGGAGGGGGCTCGCGTACCGGGCAAAGAACTCACGGACGCCCGAGGGAAAGCGTCTGATGGACACGTGGAAGCTCAAAGAGTACGGAATCAACGAGCATGCTAGGAGTACCCATCCCTTCAACGTCACCTACGGAGAGGCCATCACGATCATCCTGGAAGTGGCAATTGCCTTGTACGACAACGAGCAGCGCAATGAGGAGATGAAGAGTGGGAAGAAGCGGGCCGAAGTCCTCGCGACAGATCGCCTGCCGAGGAGGGTCGTCGCCCTGGTCAAACGGCTCTCCATGGACTGGTCGGACAAGACCATGTCAGACAGGTGGGAACAGTGCCGCGCCGACAACAAGGGGAACCGGGACGGTCTCACGAGATTCAGGAGTGACGCCTCGTGCTGGAATGAAGCTTGGGGTCGGTACGTCATGAATTGGTACAAGACACTGACAAGGGCGGAGTGCACGATGTTGATGCAGTTGCGGACGGGCTTGATTGGGCTCAACTCTTGCTTGTTCTGGATGAAGGTAGGTGTTACGTTATCTTTCCTTGCCGTCCACGCTGCCGCCGTCGTTTTCCATTTGGTCCCATCTCACGGTCGGCCCTTGCTCCGAGATTCGTTGGTCAGTGCCACGTCCTTTCAGGCAGAGGCAGACGTGGCCTTTGGCGTCTTGCCCCGCTTTTGCCCCTACCTCGACTGTTCCGACAGCGACGACCGCCACGCCCACCCACCTCGCCGACCGCCTCCGCCACTTTTGCACCTGGAAGCAATCGACCTCTGTCAACTCGGCTAATTCCACATTTCCACACCGTCCTTTCGCGTCACTCTTCACCGCACTTTTGCCGCGACACCGTCCACGCCATTTCTTGTCACATTCAGACAGGTTTACTGACTATTGCGTGTGCACAGCAAGTCACAACCTACCTTTGCCCTTGTCAGAATGGCAAGTCTCCACACACAGCCAAACACCTTTTCATGCATTGCACGAAGCTGGAGAAGCAACGACAGAGTCTCGCACGACAGATCCCGCACTTTACTTTCAACACTCTCGTCACCCGGCACAGCAAGGTCGCTAGTCGGTTCGCCATCGAGAACTTTGGCCTCCAGCAGTACGAATGGACGAGGAAACACATGGACAGGGTGGAGGGGAAAGACGTCAAGGCCTCCAAGGGAAAAGGCAAGGGCTCGAAGGGAACAGACAACAAGTCGAAGGGAAAAGGCAAGGACTCGACTTTGTGGAAGCGTGCCTGAGTGTATCTAGACGTGGGCTAGAGTTCTCTGCAATCCGACACTGTTTACTTCAGGGAGGGGCCGATGGCTCGCTCTCTACTGCGACTATTAGTGGACATGTTGCCCCCTGAAGTACGACTTCAGCCCTCCCACCCCCCCGCTAACTGCTGCAGCCGGCCCCTAGTGTGAGTTCTCACCACTCCTCCATCACCAATTTCCCTCTCCTCTCCGCTCCGTCGTTCCTCCTCGCCTGCCTTCTCTACCTTCCTCCGCTAACGACATCACCACTGTTTTGCAGTAATCCGGGGCCGAACCCCTCGCGGCTACAGGTGATCAACCCATCGTTCCTTCTCTTCGTCACGAACATTTGTTGACGGACGGTCTTGTCAGCAGCTAGCACACCCGCCCCGCGTCAACCTTTTCGGTCAGCACCCTCCTCCGTCATCACTGACCTTGCCCAACGTCGCTGACAACTGTCAAGCAGACAACAAACAACCGACAACTCCTTCCGCGACAACCTCACGCCCTCACGCCCTCACGCCTTCACGGCCGTCAGTCAGCACCTCCCATCTACCATCACTGCCTCGAGCGCTTGCTGATTAGCCCCCAGACGCACGATTCGAACATCTCGAGACATTCAATTACTGCTAACTGTGGGTTCACCTCCATCTTGCCTTCTCCGATCTCGCTAACTTGCCTCGAGACAGGCACTCTGTTCGGTGAGCACTCGTGTCATTTCATTTCGTCACCTCCGTGTCGCTCGTCCCCTGCCCGCCAACCTCCACACCTCTGCACACCTTTATCGCCGTTGCCATGGTCATCGACAACCTTTTGCCACTAGGACAGCGCTCTCGACCTTGGCAAGCATGCCGCCGTCTTCGGAAGCTCCTCCTAGTCCCAGCCCGCGTTCCTTCACCTCGATACCACATCATCACTATCACCAGCGTTCTCGCCTGAACCCTTACGTTTGGTTTCGCACCTACCAATCGCCGCCTCCCACATCGCCATCCAGACATCGTCGCCTTCTCCATCGTCGTCTTCCACACATCGTCGCCTTCCGCACATCGTCGCCAGGATCCTTTCCTATGCCATCATACGCCATCACACGCCATCGACGACATTGACGACATTTGCTCTCCCTTCTCCCTCACACCCACATCGGTGCCGTCTTGTCAAATCGCTCCCCGGAGTTTGTCGTTTCTCACTGTCACCTTCGCCGTCATCGTTGACGATGTCTTGTTTCCCGACAACTTCACTCTTCACACTGCTGCCGCAGCGTCACCGGCGCCGGCGGCAACATCCACATGATTGCGCACACCTCTTTTATCCACGCCCGCTCTCCCCTCCCTCTATCTTACATCTCCACTCGTCGTCGAGTTGACGACTGTCCCACACTTCTTACCTCCCACCTTCCCGTCCATATGACCCCTTCGATCAAACGGTCGACCTCCTCGTTGCCGTCGCGAGAGCTTCCAGTTCGCAACTTTTCACTTGCACCTATCCGCCTTCACAGCGGCCTTGGTTTCTTCCGTGGTCATGTCACCGTGGTCATGTCGAGCTGTGGCGGCTGACAATTCAACCAGAACATTCATCACGACCTCGATATCCGCGACCTTGACGTCCTCGTTAGTATGCTTCGCTTCTCCGTGCTGCTGAAGAAACCAGTCTCACACGGCCTCTCCTAGCAGACCGAGCCCTACCCACCCCCGAGACGAGACTTTACGCCACCAACACGAAAGTTCTCCGCCACCGATACGAGCCAACTCACAATCTCCACACAAGCGTAGCGGGTACACACAACTTGATCCCCTTGCGCGGCTTTGGCTGACCCCGCTTGCTCAAGGACTCGGCCTGCTCTTGTTAGCGAACGATCTTGACACGTCAGTACGACATTTCTCTCCGTTGCAATCTGTCATTGACTAACATATCGGAATAGATTGAGTGCGGCCGACATACGAACAAGTAAGTCATGCTGCTTTGTGCACTAGGGTGAGCTCTCATTGACATGTTCGTCGGCAGTACTTGCACAGACGCGGATACTTCTGGTGCAGCTGGATGGCCTTCAAAACCTCTGCGATCGCGTCGCCATAATACTCCAAGGTATCTGGTGACTGGTGTTGCGGTAGTGTATTGATATTGGGGCATTGTCTGATCGACACCTGGTCCCCGACATCGTTGGCTCGGCGCAGCAGGTCGTGGGTTAGCCAGACGATGTGTGAGTAATTTTGAAACCCTTGACCTCATCATCTAATTGACTTGATATTAGTCTTTTGAACATCTACAGGCTGCCTGTCGATCGTGGCGTTCGGGATGATTTTATTGAGGCCCATTCTAATAAAGTAATGGCCTTGGTTATAATGGTCGTGGCTGGATATCTCTGCACCTATTCTGTAGTGCTCTTTTTGCGGGTGGCCGCATGGATTTCGAGGAGATTTCGGTTCCATCGTGAAGGTACAGTGTGCTACTACTCTAGCCGCCAGACCGTTCTGAGGACGGGTTGGTGTGTCTCATCACCTGTTGATTCACAAGATGCTAACGTGTCAAAGGACACGGAAGAGCGATGGATCACGGAACGCCTGGCTCTTGGTACTGCTACCCACCCATCGCATGGCAGTGACATTTGCTGACAGCGTCTCGAAGCAGGCGCTCTGTTTTATTCCATCTTCAAGAGGTTCACAAAGGTGTACGTACTTCTTCGTCCCTTCAGAAGTCTGCTCTGGCTCGGCCCCAAAGCAAGCTGACTCGTTAACCAGTCTCAACCCTACGACCTTGGCGGTTACTTTCAGCCACGTACGTCAAGCCCTGGCCTCGATGAGGCTCTCCCCGGTAGGTCATGTGCCATTAGGCACCACCCTGATAGCCTTCGGCCCCCAACATGACAGTCAAAGCTGATGATAGTTCGTCAGTACAGATTGTTACCACGAGTTCTTCTACCGTAAGTCATGTCTGTGGCACTCACCGCTATCTACCACATCTGACCATTTCCTCCAGGCTGTAGGGTTGAATGTCGGAACCGGGGGCATAATTGTCCACGACAATGGGTAATTTCATTACCGTTTTAACCAGTTGTGAGCCAGCATTGGCACGAATGCTGTTATCGGGTAAAATTTATAGTTAAATCCATATATAGGGTGCAGAGCTTAGATACCATTCCAGGTACAGAGCAAAAGTAACCAAATAAAAACGTTGCCAAAATCTCACTGTGTGACACTTGCGGCCCTATCGTGTGCGAGTCAAAGGTGGACACGGTGGCCGCGTTGTAGCTGTACTTTGTACACCCATGTCTTCAGCTGGTCGTCGAAGGTTTAGGTAGGTGCGTGCCTCTACCCAAGATACCTAGGTACTTGACTACCTGTGAGAGTGGGGCGCTGGCACACCAAATACTGCCTGGCGCTTGGGGCATGGCGGCGCATGGCGCATAGTGTCCGCCGAATTTTTGCCCATCCACCTACCTTGATGTCATTTCGCGCGTCTATAAGAGCGAAGGAATCGCCCGCTAGCCTCCACCATTTCCTCCCTCCAACAACCTCGATTCTCGGCATTCCTGCCAACAACACACACTATCCTGCCCATCGTTTTTGTGTTCGTTAGTCACATCTCTCTGTCAGAGATAATTCACTTCTTTGACCTGCCGCGAGAGGTGCGCGACTTGATCTACGAACAATATGTTTCCATCCCTGGCGGCTATGTTCTTGGAGACTTTGAACACAATACTCTCAAAGGTGCCGACGGGACACCCATTGACCTGTCGCTGATGCGCACCTGCAAGGCTATCGCCAGGGAAATGAAGGGTGTTGCTCTCGCTTCGAATACACTCAATTTTTCGACTTTCTATTCAGAAGACCACCGCACCGCTGCCGGTCGCTTCGACATGATGCTCAAGGAATCTCACTCTCTGATGGGCTTCTTCTTTGAAGGAGTGGAGCATTCTTCTTTCATCGTCCCCGATGACGTTTGGGCAGAAATTCGGCGGGCTTATCCTTTGTTTGGGCCATACATTGACGTCATCAAAAGCAAGCCCAGCGTTGTCAATCTTGGGCCTGAAGGTTGCTGTGGCGAGACACCGTCCGTTTTCCGCAATTTCATACAATTCGCCATGCAGACCATCACGTCTCACGAAGATCTGTTCGATCCCAAACTGTTTGCCCGTTTCGGGAACCATTTTTGCAAACGCGAATCTTTCGAGAGTGGCGTCAACTTCAAGGTCGACCCATGGGTGGTGCCTACATCCCGCAGTGTCGAAGATATGTGTGTCCGAGCGCACGTGTTAGACACAGTAGACGTCGAGTGGCAAGCTAACTACAAAACCGAGCCCAATCCTGGTCTTATGAAACACCGCTACTCGGCCGCAGCCGTGGCTATTCGCTTTTTCAAGTCTCTCGCGATATCGACAAGGTCAAACATCAGGCATTTGGTTCTGCATGAGGATCGCAAGGCCGTCGGCTTTGCAGAGTGTCATGGTCTAGGACTTATCCCGTTTTGTCAAGAAAACTCACGTCTACGGGTACACCGACGTGTCAGCATGTGGCAGACCGTTTTCCAGACCATAACAGGCCAGCGCTTTTGCTATCCGCTGGCCATCCACGTGGCTCAGCGCAGCCTTTACGCAAACGTCATTTCCTATCCCATGGCCATTTGGATTGTGGAGGCCTTGGAGCTTGAGCGCGCCGGCATGCCTCTGGGTTCGTTCAGGCTCATTTTCGAAGGCGACCGCTCGTGCACCGAGATTTTCCAAGACGTGGTACAGCGTGACGCGGCGTGGCAAAGAGCCACGGATCTCTGTGTGGAAAGGGGGCATCTTCCGCCCGTGTCCTGGGAAATGAGACGATGGGATTCCAGGGCCCGGTCCCTGGAACCCGTGGACGGCGGGGGCAACTGGTTCGAGCGGCCGGAGACCCGCTACGTATACCTGTTTGAAGAATTCCCGCAAGCGGTTGACGATATCAGGGCCAAGAATTCGATCATCTCCTGTAACTTCGATCTCGGCACAGCGTGGGACGCGGAGCAGGTTGCTCTGTCAAACAAGGGATGGACGGCAGACGAATGGAGCAAGGCATGGTTGGATCGCGACCAGCTGTGGTACGAGCCCAGCCTTCCCTCGCCAAGCTGGACCGAACTTCTTTGTGACAACAGCCTGGACACTCGGCTGCCTTGGACACGTGATGATCACCCGGATTGGTGGGATAATTTCCCGGAATCGATGATTGAATCGTCTGTCTGATTTTGGATACTTGACGAGCAGGCACGGCTTTTACAGAAACCTCGTCAGGACTCTAATTGGCCCGGCAGTAATTGCCAAATCCAACGTCGAGGGCTGCCAACAACGGGGTAGGCATGTCTGACGGCAGCATCTATAGCAGCGAAACAGGGTGACTGATACAGAGACCAAAAAGAGCATACGACAATCGATAGGGTTTCAGCGACCTCAGACACCGGTAAATTTCCAACATCCAATGGAGGGTTCGGGAGCAGGCGACAGGATAGGTAGAACGACTAGAGACATTCGCATTGGGCGAAATGTGCCGTAGACTGTTTGTTAGATTTGATGGCTCAATATAAGGCTCATAATCTCTGCGACTTTACTCCCTTTCTACTGGGCAGGATTGTTGGAGCCGTGTTGGACGAACGTGAGAGCTCCCGTCAAGAGACTTGCAGCCCGTTTCTGGATACCTAGGCACCATGTTCTCCGCTATGTGATTTTGAGGCAATATCGTGACGCCTGCCCGTTTCTTGGGGGGCTCGCGTGGCGTTAGGGAGGACTCGTTGACTAGGTTGCGCTCGAACAACAATGTCTGGAGAACCTCAACTTCACCTGGCGTGCGCGGGGCTGTAATTTCCCTTTGTTTTCCCGGCGGAGGAAGGAGTCTTGCAATCAAAACATTTGAATTGCGGAATAATTGGACTCGAAACCGCGGGGTGTTGTGGGGGGTCTGATAATGCGAGTCGGATGGACGAGAGGGTAGACATCTGGGCGTGTGGGGACAGTTTCGGCCCTTTTTTCTCGATTGTGGTCAATGGGAGCAAATTCGCAGGCGGGGAACCATGACCGGCCACGGAACGGATCTTGATGTCGGAAGACTTGGGGCGCGACGTGGGGAAGAAGAAGCAGAAGGGCGCCGACGAGAGTGCTGCTGTCATTACCATCGCGCATCAGCGGGTGTTGGCTCGGCCGCGATTGGGTTTTTGGGGGGATGGGGATGGGGATGGGGGATGGACGGAGGTGGAGGGATGCATTCGCTCGGCTCTTCTCGCATACCGGTCTGGGACATGGCTTGCGTTCGAGTGGAAGTCATGTCGGTTGGGCGGTGGACTGGGACCTCGTGTTCGTCCGTGAAGGGATTCAGGTTGTTTGCCCGTCGCGGATCGCAGACTGTCGCACGTCGTGGCGAGGCGTGGCGAGGCGAGGCGTCGGTCCGGGGGTTAATTAACGTCTGCCGGCGGTGGTTCCATGCGGCTGGCGCGACGGCGGTTCCGTCTGTCCTCCCTGCTCGGCGCCGAAGAGGAGCGCGCGGGTCGGATTCTTTGCCGCGGCGTCTTGTCCGGCTCGTCTTCCTGCTGGCATTCGACGATTGGTCTTGTTTTTTTCTTCGCATGTGGTTGGGGGCGACTGCGGTGGCAGGTTGATTGACGCCCTCGTCAGAGCCTACCTACTGTAGGTGCCTACGAGGCGACAATGTTTAGGGGCCTTGTGCGCTGGGTGGCTGCGGCGGCCCCCACTCCCTCCCACCAGTGCCACCCAAATAGTGAGCCGGGTGCATAGTCACCAAATTCCAAAGCGTTGTAAAAGAGAAAAAAAGGGAAATGAAATTATACCAAGCCCGCCAACGAAGCGAGCACTCTGGGATGCGACACTCTCCCCGACTTTCTTTACCGGCAGTCAAGCAACAGCCGTCATCTTTTCCAGAGGCAGATGCGATGACGATATTTGGACGGCTCGAGGTCATCGTGAGGTTAACCTTACTCGTGGTACGGACACACCTACGGTGGGAAGGAGGGCAGACGTCATGCAAGGGGCCTTTCGGTGCCGGGTTTGACACATCGTCGGCCGCAGACATGCTGATCTGTTAGAAGATGGGCAAGATTGGGTAGGGCGCGTGGATGCAAGCTGCCATTCTGCGTACCTACCTAGGTAGTGGGACAAGGTTTAATGCTGGGGTTCGACGAGCTGGCCCTCTGGGCACGGGAGAAATGCAGAAGTGTAGTGGAGTGTGGTGGCCGACTGACAGTGATGCTTGGCCACAGTGTGTTAGTGGTGATGGGGTGCAACCAACAGATGTCTTCGGCCGGGGCTAATGAGCATGATGAGAGGCAATGTCAGAATAGCTGCCACTGGACGAGCGATTGAAGCAAGCGATTAGGTAGGGCCCCGAATTTTGAATAAACAACGTGCCTCCACGAGGGACGATGTAATTGATTACTACCTACCTAGCGCCATCATACCTACGATTATGCAGGTGCTAGACCCCTCTGTAGCGGCGCTGAATGAAGTCCCGCTAAACGACACAGCTACAGGGCGCCTTACAGTTCCTGATGGTAGGTATTTGACTTTGGCATTAGGTAATCAATCTATAACCAATTACCATACAGCCAATCTACCATCACCCACACACCCATCATCACAATTCGCTTGAAGCTTGGGGGAAAGCTGCCAAAGCCTGCCATTGCACTGCAATGCATGACACCGTCGTCACTTGGGTCGACGCCTGCCCAGCCGCGATGTTATTCTACGATTATCCGTCCGCGTTCTTGTTTTCGAAATTGTCGTGCCGTGTTTCCTTACTCTCAGTACTCCATGGGGCGGCGACGGTCCAGCTTCTCCGTACCTGAACAGATCCTTTTTCCCCCTCTCCACAGACGAGCGAACACCACAAACGTCATCGCAACATGAAATCGATCCCGAGTCATGGGCGCCATAATCCCCGATAGTTCCCGCGGCTCGACAGGTTCGCGTAATGCCCAATGACGACAGTCAACCGTCGACCCTGACTCGCATTCCCCGCGCCAGACAACAAACCTGACATCCCTCGTATTGATCTCGATAGCGGTGACGCACGTTCCTGCGAGTTAGGAGTTTATTCTCATCTAGAAGACAAGGAATGCCTTGCTGGCATCTTGGCTACCTACCACCTTCGTCCGTCATTGTCGGGCCGGGTAATCGGGAGTGACCAGGAAACCAAGTGTCAGTGCGAAAGTCGGGCAGATCTCCGCCCTCCGCGCCAGTCAGCCTACGCGGCAGCAGGCGCCGGTGCCGCGTGACAGACCGTGCCTTGATCTCACAGCACGCACATCACCGGGGGTCCCCAGCTTGGCTGGAGAAGCTCTGTGGAGCCCGGAGATCATCGTCGCAACCCTCCCACTTGGAACGGCGTTGGGAAGAAACCTGCCTCCAATGGGAAGAAGGCGGACTCCAAGTCTTTCATTTGCCGGCCGGCTGACCGGCCTCACGATAGGGAACTATAGAGTTCTGTCCAAACGACCCGAACTTGTACGGAAACTGCCTGTCAAACTCTGGACGTCTTGTCTGGTATCAATCGGCGAGATTCTTCTGAGACTTGGCGACGAGGCAAAAAAGAGTAAGGCAGGAGGTTTGCAGGCACCGGGCTAGATGTCCGACGCATAGACACACCCGCGGGTCTTTGACGTCCTGGACAGCGTTGGGGAAGATTGAGTCCTGACTTTGTGTCTAGGCAAAAGCTCTTTGTTTCTCCAGCGGACCCGAAGCAAACACCAGAATAGACTCCGCCAGCCGGCGTGCTAGAGAACCGGCTTTCTATCCTCCGACACCCTTTTCCCAAAAGTTTTTCACAGTTCAAGGCCCACGTTACTTGCTTTCACGCTAGCTAAGCTTAGCGTAGCGTGGGCTCGCGCTGAGAAGGGTTCCGACGAGCGTTGGTCAATGTGTTCCAGCCCTTCATATGGACCTGTGCGCCCCAACCCTCCCGTGCATCGTGGAAAGTTCGCGTCCCTGCCAGACTAATCTTCTCATCTTTTCCTTACTTTCCTCTCCCCGCACAGTTAGGGGAGGCAGGCGGCTCCCGTTCACTGTGCTATAGGTCCGCGGCCAACCCCGATGAGCTTGGTGGTACGGGCTTCATGATGGCAGGAACGCTCGTTCCGCCGTGGTATGAGGCGCATCCGCCGTCCGTCAACGACATGAACATTGCGAGCATGTTCTGGGGGTTCACGCTGGGAGTCGGGCTGTGGAGCGGGGTCAAAGGATACCGCCAGACGATGGCTAGCTGGGGGCGGATACACCGCGTCAACGCCTACGTGTGGTTCATATGGGCAGAGTGGTTCGCGAGCATGGTGATTGGAATTGTGTCATGGTGCTATTTGACGGGGAGGATTGGGACGAGGTACGCTGCTTATCTGGATGCTTCAGAGTGGAAGAGAGAGCTAACTTGCTGTCAGCTTCGAATATTTCTTTTTACTCCGTAAGTAAATCGGCGCCGCCAACAGGATCGATTTGATGTTGATGGAATGTTGCTGTACTAGTCATTCTATGGAGTATCCAGGTAGGAGCTCTCAGAGCAAAGGGCCATTTCGAGCCGCACTGACCGTCCCCAGGTCCAATGTTTGATGCAAATCATTATCAACCGCATCGCTATACTCTTGCCCATTCAGACTCAGGCGACTCGTCTGAAATGGGGAGTCTTCATCGTTCTTCTCGCAATCAACGTCAGCGTGTTTTGCATATGGATACCCGCCCGCTTGCAAATTAGCCACACGTACATCCACGTCAACGAGATTTGGGATCGCATCGAAAAAGGCATCTTCCTTCTCGTCGACGCTGGTCTCAACCTCACATTCATTTACCTGGTCAAATCGCGCTTGATTGCGAGCGGTCTGACCAAATACACGAGACTATTCAGGTTTAACCTTTTGATGATTGCAGTCTCCATGTCGCTAGACGTAAGTCTGGTCACATCTGGCGTCGTAGGCACGCTGCTGAATCGCACCCTGCAGATCATTCTCATAGGACTCATGTCCCTACCCAATACCTTGATGTAAGCCGACAGGCCGCAAATCTACTGCAACGTTCGCTCGCTAACATAGCCACCCAGCTATGCCCAGTTCCACCCCTTGGCATACCTCCTCAAGCTACACATTGAAATGGGCATGGCCGACCTCATTGCCAAAGTCGTGAGGGAATCGCACTCGGTGAACGCTCAATTAGAATCGCGACGCAACAGCAACGAACACCAGCCTAACCCCAAACACAAGAAATCGCTTTCGGGATGCAGCGAAACCAGGTCGAGACGGCTATCCGCGCCTTACCTGGGCGCCGGAATGGGCGTGTTCACAACATCCGGCGCCAAACGGGATTCCGGCGAGGACCCCGGCCCCACACCAAGCCCGTACGACGCCAGGCCGGGTTCCGCACGGGCCGCGCAGACGCAGGTAGCCATCACCACCACCGCGCGGCCGAATATACTGTCGCGGAGAATCAGCGCGCCCATTGGGTTCGGGACGCTGAATGTGACGCGCCATTCGAGCTCGAGCCAGCCGTGCTCGGAAAGCACGATTGTCGACCAGGAGGAGACGATGGAATATGTTTGAATGAGGGACCGATTCGGGCAGATTTCTCAATGATACCCCTTCTAGGAGTTTAAGGATGGGGAAAGGGTTTAGGCGTCGAAGGCGAATGGAAGGGAAAGTGGATGAAGTATGGAGTTCAGGGTCAAGATTGTGATTGGAGTACGACATTTTGGGCACTGTTTGTGAGAGGTTCTGCGATTGTTCAACCAATTTGGGGTGGCCGGTGAAGCTGGGCGGTCTGCAGGCCCCCGGCGCCTCCCAACGCACCATGGTGTGGTTGGCGGTCGGCATTGTCATACCCACTAGAGTATGGGTAGGGCGTTGTGGCAGAGTGGTCTAATGCGCAAGACTAGAAATCTTGTTCCTTCGGGAGCGTCTGTTCGAATCAGGCCAACGTCGAGGCTTTTGCTTTTGACCGACAGAATTATCTCTCATGTCGTGGTGATTCAGTCGGAAGTCGCATTCCCGCTGCTTCGCATTTCTACCGCCACGCGTCACCAAATTTTTCGTTCAGGGTTTGCGCGACGAACAATTCGGATTGTGGCACACCAACAAAATGTTGAAGAACAAAGATTTTGTCTGCCCATGAAAGTGGCAATTTCAATTACTGGTGATAGGGGACAACATTTGCTGCCTTTCATGACGCTCGAAAACATTTTCATTTGTCGTTTTGTTGTCTCACCACCCCTCTCTACTGGCCCCACTTGATCAACCCCATCCCCGATTGAACACGGTCGAGGGGGGCGTCTCAACTGCCGGATCGCTTCCTCTGAATCGACGCCTCGCCATTGTTTTTCTCCCAGGTAGCATCGCCGGCATCAGTGTCGTTCGCGCGCCCAAATCTGCAGCGGCCGCAAGCGTGCCAGGAGCCGCGGCACCGTCATTCGGCGTCTCGGCAACCCGGGCTGCGGCATGCGTTGAACCCCGAGTAGCGCCGGCGGCCGCGGTGGCTCCGGGTAAGTTTGCCGCTGTCGGTTCTTCTCAGGCCGTTCCCGGCTTTGCGAGCGCAGACGAGACGTCTGTCATTGTCAGCAAATTTGTCCCATCTAGGCTTGAGAAATCGGGTGCACCTAGGCCTTGACTTTCGGGCCGCGCAGGGCCGTGCGCATCTCGCTGACAAACACGACGATTTTCCTCTCACCTCAGCAGGCAATTACGCCCCCGGGGCAGCTTTTTCGAGCTCGGGATCGTCGCCGAGCGGGATTTCGCCACACTTTTTCCTCGTCGACCGTGCACTCGGCCGCTTCCATGTCCCTCGCCATAGCGCGGGTGTACAAAACGTTTCTGAACGTTTTGCCCATCCTGCCGGTCGGGCCGGTCGGAAACGCCCGCCTTGAGGTTGCGGATGTGGACGAGGTCGAAGTAGTTCTCGAATCACATCCACTCCTGCTCAGAGTCGTCGATGAGGAGTCTGCAGGTGGGGGGGGTAGCCATCGCGGTTGGGTTGGAGAGATGGCCTCGGCTACGAATTCGAAGACGGGTATCCGCAAAATCGCTGGAAACGCCCATCAGCATTCTTTCAGTCAATACGAACAGAGGAAACCAGGCTCACTTAGAGGTTCCGGTACCGGTGCCCACATCAAGGACGTGCCATTCGGCGGTTCAGCACAGTCTTGGCAACTTTGGCCCTCTTGTACGAGCTTGCGGGCCGTCTCCGATGGGCGTTAGGGTCAGCTTCTGGCAGAGGAAACTGAACATTCAACAATGGCTTTTCATGTCAATTTTATTCCTGGCCATGTGTTGGTCTGAGATGTCGCACTTGAAATCCAGATTCTCTGCATCACTTGAACCCCAGTATTTTTTGTTTGGGAGGATATGCGGTCGTGAAGCTCATTGTATCCGAGGACACTCACACCTTTTCTGGAAAGACATAATCCTCAATGAGAAAACAACGAGGGAAACATACAGGCTGCCAATCGGGAGCGGAGCGCGGCAATAACACTCCCGCCGCTCGCTTCACCCGCCTCCATCTCACCCGGACAAGTTGCTCCGATCTGTCTTGATGCGTGACTAATGCCAGTTAAGCGAGTGGCCCGAGCTCAACTTTTTTTCAATTACCTGTGTTTCGTTCTCCTCAATGTCTTGTGGTGTCTTGACTATCAGCACCTCAACTTCATCAAAAGTTCACACAATGCAAAAAACTTCGAAAGTTGCCATCCGAGTAGGCCCGATCTTAATGCTCCGAGATAGCAAGCTTTCGCCAGGGAGGACGGCCATTTTTTGTTACAAATTTCAACGATAAGCGATGCGCATTGGAGCTTCGATGTGCGTCAATCCACTGGAACTTTCCACTGGAACTTTCGTACATACGGTCGTTTGTGGTTCGTTTCGAAGCATTGGGGTTTTATTATCTACCAGTGTTAGTAACATAATCGGCTTTCGAACTGCCTTGACTGTCGTGTGCAATTGTTCACTCGAAGCCGCGACAGCTCACTCTTTCAAGGTGCAAGTAGTGCCACAGCACACTATCCCAGGTGCAAAAACGTTCTCCCTCGATAAGAAGACCATGATAACTCTATTCAACAGTAGGTGATGACAGAGCTGCTTTGAATGTATCCGACGGCTGGGGCAACACCCTCACCCCTGGCCCTAGGGCTGAAGCTCTTCCGAGGCAGAGCTAAAATCGATGCCTCGCTTCACAGCCCATTTCTTACAATATACCTACGATTCCTGCTGATTCTTAATGGGTTCTTGACAGTATCAACCAGTTTAAATCCTGAAACGCATGATCTTCTTTGTGTTGCAAGCGCCGCGCTGGCACGATGCCTCTCTCGAAGTAGTGGCAACCAAGGCGCTGCCTGATGCATGCCCGCGATCAAGCATGCCATTAGGTTGTCTGGGGTTGGAATGTGCATGAAAATTGTCCAAGCTTTCCTTTATCGTGTAGTGTTAATCTCAGTTGAAGCGAGGTTGGAAGAGCGACCGAGGAAACGGACATTCTTCATCAACTGATTCTGAGACAAACAACATTTGCCAAGAATCTGCCCAGCAACAGCTTCTCCCTTTGGTGTAAAGGTATGCCTGAACGGATAACGAACGCAACTTCTCGGAAGTTATCCATCGCGCAAGGGTAACAAGGGCAACATGGTCTTTTCATGGAAAAGGTGATTTCGCACTGCTCTTCAATCCCCCGCCACAACGCGTCCCATTGCACCAGCCCAGCTCTTCGCGAAAGAGTTTTCATCGGGTTTCACGATTTCTTCGCGGTAACTCCGTTCGGAACATAACGTCGAATTTGTGTCTTGATGGGCTCGTGGAACACGAGGGGAACTTCTCTCCCATGGCCGACGTTGACGAGGGGAGGATCGTCGCGGAGACTGTGGCGCAAGGTGGCCCCACTGTGGCGCCTGCGCCCGAGAACAGCTGCGATGAGCCCATGAAGATGCAAGCGAGGGTAGCTGAATCGTGCAAAAATGGGAGCCAAATTACGATTCGGCTCGTCAGCACTCGGGATTGGACACTCGCTGGGAACGTGGCCTTGGGTCGCTGATGCCAGGGCGCCCAGACAGAGGCACACATGCCAGAGAGAAGCAGCCCTTTCGTCCGTTGCCTTTGTCTCACCCATGGGTTGGTTGCGTGTCCCAGGCGTACGGATCCAGTTAGATTTCCCCAGCATATTTCAGGAGAAATTACTCGCTTTCGACCACCAAGAACCCTACATGAGGCCACATCCGATTTATTGGCTGCACAACCAGCGGACATTATGAGCCACTGCATCATCATCGCAAGACTCGAGTGATCGCCAGTGAGCATCTGCGGCTGAGATCTTCGATGGCATTAGAGGTTCCCTGCCAAGAGTCAGGCTGCATGTTCACCACTAGGCTTGGCACTTCAGGAGGCTGCAAACGAGTGCAAGGGAAACACTGCTCTTGTTGCTATACGAGATGACTCGAGCGATATTGAGGTACTATAAATGATGAGATCCCATAGGTAGTACAGGGAACGTCTGTGACATCCACATCAATTACACGTTCGCTTTCTGCATCATTCACACACTCCCTTTTGCCCACTTCGTCACAAATCTTCAATCATGGTTGCATCGTATCTTCTTGGCGCCCTTTTCTTGGCCTCGGAGGCCATGGCCTGCGCCAGTCACGACAACTACCATGGCGCAGGGGTTGCGAAGCGCGCGGATTTCAAGAAGCCCGCGGAGGCAGACTGGGCGTACGAGGCATCTTTCGACTGGGGTCGCGTCAACCCAGGTACGTCCGCACCAGCGGAACCCCTCTCCCGAGCCAGGAGTCCCGACAAACCCGCATCTCCCTCGTACTAACGCTCTCTCAAGACTATAGACTCTGCCAAGCGGGAACCCAGCAGTCGCCCATCGCCCTCGGCCTCGGCAACGGGCTCGCCGTGGAGCACCAGATCAAGTTCAACTACCCCTCCAAGACGGCCGGAACCTTTTACAACTGGAACTACGGCCCGGCCTTCACCATAACGCATCCCGAAGGCGACTTCACCGGAAACCCCTCGTTTTCGTACGATAACCTCACCCTCTACATGTCCGGCTGGCACATCCACACGCCCGCCGACCACTCCGTCGGCGGCTACCGCTCAAAAGCCGAGATGCACTTCGTCCACGTCAACGAGGAGGGCACCCCCAGCGCCGTCCTCGCGTTCCGCCTCGACCCGGGAAGCGCCAACGACACATTTTTTGCGCAGCTCCCGCCCATGATCAACTTCAACGAGACGGAAAATTCGACACCCGTCGAGCTCGACCTCACGCTGGCCCTGCAGGAGGTGCTCAACTTTAGCGAGTTCTGGACCTACCGCGGCAGCCTGACGAGCCCCCCGTGCACCGAGGGTATCCGCTGGTTCGTGGCCCGCCAGATCATGTTCCTCGGCGACGGGCAGATGAGCGACGTGCTGGGTGCGAGTACGTACAGCGCCAGGGCTGAGCAGCAGGTCTGGAGGCACCGCATCAACGAGTAGTGCACTCTTCACTGCTTGTTGTGAAATTGGCAGAGCTACGTGGTGGCCGCGGGGACGGCGAAGAACCACCACCTTGGCGGCCGTATTCTAATTTCGTTCTGCGTGCAAGTATTTTAGATCAAAGTTGAGCGGTTTAGCCGTAGAGGATCACCTTTACTTAATATAATGTTTCATCACACGTTCAATTGGGTTCGGCGATGAAGTATCGCTAGTTTGACTGCAATGTTTACATGTGGCCTTTTGTGCCTTGGCGACAAAAAAGCCTGGAGCCGCATCGGACCCAGACAACGAAGCGTGAACGTAACATATTCCGCGTGAAGGTCAAGTGCAAGAATCAATAATCTCGTCCAGTATCTTGCCAACTATTTCAACAGCAGTCCGTCGCCAGATGACAACTCAACAAATTTATATACGAGAGCCTCCCCCTCCATCTGATGCTCTTCAGCCTCCACCGCGTCTCTGAGCGTATAGCGAGTTCTCAAAAGCAGCGGTGCAATGAAACCCCAGCCAGTCTTCACCTCGTCGTGCGTTGCAACCCAGTACTTCGCGCCAGTCTCCCCAACGGCTTTGATGCCGTTGAGCGCCCCGAGATTCAACTGTTTCGTCATCCAAATGCGGACGTCGTCGAGCCCGTGGAGCAAGGCCAGGGTCGAAAGACCGCTGTCTTTGACACATGTGAGATCCGACGACTGGATTCCGTGCGGTGAGTAAATGATTGCCTCCGGTTTATCGATTTCAAAGGCAATCAGGACTGCCGAGTGGTAGTAGAGGGCGTTGCCGGCGGTGATGACGCGTCCGATTCCGACCCATGACGGCAAGCCTGCGATGCTCAAAGCGGACTTCCAACTGGCGGTGGATGACGAGAATCCCGGGGTGGTGGTGACATCCTTAAAATGGTTCCAGGAACGTATAAGATCGGCGGCTTTTTCGGTGGCGAATACTGGAGTCGATGCAGGCAGTTCCTCGAGGGTGGCTTGGTGACAGTGGTCTGTAAACTCGTGGGAGATGGCGACGGCGTCAATGTACGGGTGATCAGTTTCTCTAGTGCCCTTAGAGCCACTTTCAAGACCTGCCAGGATCGAGTTCAGCTCGGCCATTGTCCCGACACTCGGTTCGACTGCGTGCCATTGTGTGGAGAACCATGAAGCGACGTCGGGCTGGGGGCCCTGCAGCCAGGGATCGAGAAGAATATTGAAGCGCTTGCGGCCTGAAGGAGCCTCTTCGGACGGAGTATATGGCAGTTGAATCAACCAAGTAGTGTCTGCGTTGAGGTGAATGAGAATGGGCCGATCGGTCTCCAGGGCCTCGAGCCACGACTCTCGGTCCCTAACTGTAATCGTCTGGACTGGCCCGGATGTTGAGCAAAACTCGCTGTCCTTGGTCGTTGTTTGTTTTTACGTGTTGGTATGCTGTTGTGTCCTGCGAAGTGCGTCGTTGCACCTTTTTCAAAAGTCGGGACGTTGTTGCGGGATGAGGTTGAAGTAAGGGTGGAATGTCGTTGAAGTAAGGTTGGTCTGTGTGGCAAAGTGAGGTTGAATTAAGCATTGGACGGCCGAAGAGTTCGTGACGTCGCTACAACGACATGATCTGCAAGCATTGGTATCCTGGTCCCCTGCAAGTACTGTCCATGTAGCAGGTACTTGATACAGTGCTTTCACGTAGGATTCGTACTGTCTCCGTAGAATTTTGGGATAATCCCCACTGTCCTGGTTCCTGCAATCGGTACGGATTATCTCGAGTTCGTGCAGCCTATACCGCCAGCGCCAGCCCTTACTAATAATCTGTACCCTGCTGGTGCCAGCTCATCGAGAGACCAAGTGATCGCTAGGTATACCATAGCCAGAAAAACCCTTCTTGGCGTAGCTTAATTCTATGCTGAGGATATCACACTAGTTTTACTTGCTGCTGATGTATCGTGTAGCTGGGATTCCCAGCTGTACTTGCGGGCCAGGGTTCTCCTAGGGTTAAGGCTAGGGTATAGCTGGCCAGACTTTCAGTCTTTCACATCAGCTTATATGTATTTGTGGAATGTCTCTTTTGCTATGAAATACAGGGCGTTGAATTGAGAGGGAATCTTCTTTCTTCTACAAATACTGCATTGCCGCTGCGCGCTTCCAACACTTTGCAAATGGGACGTCTACAATCTTGGTGGCCCCCTCTATTTGATCGCAGTGGGAAGTTGAAAGAGCTTGCTTCTTCATCAGCCGTCGTTTAGGCGTAGGCAAGAAAGCTTCTTTTCAACAACTGAGAAGGTCCTCTTACTCCATGCTGTACAATGCCCGGCTCAACCACAGTCCACTACCCCTAGCTAGACCAAATCAATACCTCAGCAAAGGCATAAATAACGGTGCTGCCAGGGAGTTAACAACATGACTGCGCATCAAACGTCGTCTTTAATTTCAATGAAGACTGGATAATTGAGTTTTACTCTCACTCGGGCAATTTAGCGTTGCTGGTGATTCATTTGTGTCATCGAGTTTTGAACTATAAGAGCCTTGAGCTTCTTCACGTACATCTTCCTAGGGTCATCAAGAGACGCTATTTGTTCCCGATGTATGTCTCTTCGCCCCAAAAGGTGCAACGTATTCCATCATCAGATTACTCGTAGAATCTTGTAGTTGCCTTCATCTTTACCTTTAAAGCGGCTTACTAGTCTTCTTCTAACGGACGGATCACGCGATGTCTTTCGGAATGTGACCGCCCACTCAGATGCGAGGCACTGAATTGAATCTAAAAGCTCAGGAGACTCCGAAACTGAAATGTATCAGATTGCAACTGGCGTACGGCTTCTTCGTCAGGCTCGAATCGAACAATGCACCGTCACAGATTCGAACGCTAGAGTTCCAACTCAGGCATCAACGCCACTGGCTAGTAAATCCTTCATTTCGGGAGTATGACAACCCTTGAATGCTTAATTGGAATGTTTGGCTGATGTCCCAAATTCTCGTTGCAAGCTCCGACTTTCGGCGGCCCCAAAGAGCAAAGTTTAAGTGATTAGGAATCGCCCAACTATTCGTTCTGTATGGACCCTACGACAAACCCCGTATTCAACTTCATAATCTACAATCTCTTGAGTAAAATACGTTAAGAATCTCGACTGCTAACTAGGTATCCGCTCGTCGTAAATGTTAGCCTACAAGCCATATCAGGCCCCAGAACTCTTACCAAGTACAGTGACAACGCCAACAGGTTTAACGAGACTCCAGAGTCAAGAAACATCTTCGTGTTGCTGGCAGGCATTAAAACCTCTCATTTTAAACCTCTCGGTATTGATCATTTGGCAATTGGATATCTTACCAAAACCAGTATATAATCACTTCTGCTAATCACCGCCATTTACAATAAGGATACAGCGGACTTCAAATGCCAGAGCTTCTGCAGCATTGGAAATCTCATTACGGGCGATTTGGACGCGACAGATACATCAAGGGCTAGCTGGCTACATACGACTAACGAGCTAGCATATTCTGATTTTCAGTCATCAAACCTCAGACTTTCAAAAAAGACCTAGTTTTCCCACAGGTCGAAAATAAGACTAATAAGCTAAACTTCTAATACTATGCTGCTCTATAGACTAGCTGAATGTATAGTTGCAAGAGACTATGAGGAAAGCCGTGGGGTTAGGGCTAGGGTTGCTGAAGTCTATCCTATCCGACTTTGCATATTTATCTACATTCTCTAAAGACCTATATATATATTTTGAATAGCTGAAAGCTTAATAGCTACTAAGGTACTTAAAATATTAATATTATTTATTCTAGTTAAAAGAAAAACTATGAGTATTTAATTAACCATATTATAGTATTAAATAGATAATCGAAAATAAATATTGTATCTATTCCTTATAATCTTTTTATAATTTTACGAATAGAATGTTTAAAGCCTAAAGTACTATTGAAATATTTTCTTATATAAATAAAAGTATTATGGGTTCTAACAATATTCCGTTTCGAGTGTCGGGTTCTTACTCGCGAAGAGCTGATTATTGCCAAGTTTGGTGAGAAACTACTGAGATGAGGCATTTGAAAGCTCTACTTGCTAATATAAGAGTCCTTGATCTTTTATACTGTCGTACTATCCAAGTAACTAATAAGATTCCAAAGTCTACGAGTACTATTTATACAGCGGCGAGCTCAGCGGCGCTTAGCCATAGGCACTCATCCGCAGCTAGTAAAATACATCCGAAATAAACAGCTGTGTGCGGAGACTCGGTTCAAGTAAAATGACATTACACACAGCTGAAGAGTCGAATAGCCATGATTTGAGCCATCATCGAGTTTCTCATTCGCTTACAGCCCCATCATGAGGATCCATGATATCCATGAAACCATGTTTCAAAGCCACTGTCAGAAGACGTGGTCTCCAGGAAGCCTCCTACTCCTCCATCTTCCAGTTGAAAAGGTTGGCGTTGAAGATTCCCCCCCTGCCAATGAACGGAACCTCTCCTGGCACGGGTCGGAACTGTCTACCAAGTCTGGAGTATCGTTTGGGGTATAATTGATAAGGCGAGAAACTCGGGGGTTGCAGGCGCAACCGCCATCGGAGAGACCGTCGGACTCCTCACAAGAGAGAAGGAGCCTCACTAGTTCCCGGTCGCGACCCAATTCAGCCAGCGAAAGATGGAGAGCGATCTGAAAGTCGCCTTCAAACGAGCCCTGCAGCATCCGACTCCTCTGCGAACTCTTTGCGGTGCCCATACTGTGCTCAAGTTCTCGTCGGGGGTTAACCTCTAGTCGAAGATCGTCGCCGTGGATGAACTCATCGGTGAGAAGGATACTTCCGTCGCCGTTACAAGTAATGCACCGCTTGTTCGTGCGCTTCGCCCGGAAAGCACCCTGCCGCTCCAGAGACGGCGTGCGGCGGTGTTCTGGCGGTTCTTTGCGGGGCTGAACAGCGCTTTGGACGGAGCTCTCGGTCACGCCATCGCAACACCATCGGCGCTGGTTGTGGTGACGGGTATGTGTGGTCCGACGTGTCAAGGGACGATTCTGATGGTCGGCAAGGAGAACGAGGTTGAGAAGGGGACTTTCGAAATTGGACAGCTCTCTACTTGACGGAAGCGTGCCGTCGGCGCCGGGGTAGGATTCTTGGTACTGTGTCCCAAATGTCGGACGTGTTGTGACCTGTGATATGCCACGGGAAAAAAGGTCAAGTGCATCGCTGCTGTTGTGAAGTGTGAGACCCATTATGGTAGACTTTCGAACAGGCGATTTTCTTTACATTTACTTCAATCAACCGGGTAAAAGTAAAGTACAATGGGTTGAAAGGATGTTGCTGAAAAATGGAAAAACCATGTAGCGTGGGCGCGGCGGAATGCTGTGAATGTTAACACATACTGGCAAGGGATCGGCGCTGAAGAACGATATATAACGCAACTTGTTTCCTGGATCCGTGCTGACGAACGTTTGAAGATGTTGCCGCCCGAAAAGGGACCGATTGGGTATGGCGTAGGCCGTCATCGTGAGTGCCTTTCGGACCCCTGCTCCTTAGCGCCTTAGCCTTGGATTTGGGCACACCAACCGAGCCCGACTAGGTCCGATTCGGGGTCAGCTGGGGGCCGTTGGAGGGGTGAGATTCGACGATAATTGGTGGTCTCCTTGGGCGTTGAAGAGTGACTCATTCTGAGCGTCGACAGAGGCGCAGCACAACTGGGTTACCTAGCACTCCTAGCAGGCAGGCTTGGAAAGCGAGGACAACTTCCAGAACCACAGCGAATCCTCGTAGCGACGGAGGCCGCGAGGGTGTACAGGGTGGACACGCACGACTGGCCCCCGAGCAGAATGACGTTGGCGCCAGTAAGATTGAGAAAGAAGGGTGGCGACTTTGCATCGCGGTTAGGCTCGGCTGACATCGAAGACATTTGACTGATCGCACATGAAGCCAGTTCAGACTGCAGTCCTTTCCGGAATGTACAGTCACCCACGAATAATCGAACACCACCGCACGATTGCACTTCCAAGCGGTTGAATACCACGGGCTATGATACCTGCTGTTTTGTGGTCGGCCCAAACTTTCTAACGGCTAGCTCGAGCATGTCGGGCTCAACAGTCGTGGGTTGACTCACCATGTTATTGGAAGAAGCCGTCTAGTGACTCGCAACCTGTTCGACGCATTCGATATCAAGCCCAAAGTGTTCGACATTCGCCTGTTGAACCCAGGGGCAAGTTCCGTTGGCAGATAGACTCCAGCTCGGTCAGACCAGCAGAAGCGGCGACATGACGTTCAATTCCCTATTTGTTTCCACATGCTGCCCATCGCTTTCACCAGCGATCTGTCGCCTTCAAGAACAAGTAACTCTCGGCCTTGAAGCATTCAAAAGGAAAACTCTGGCATCGCAAACACAGAATCAACAGAGTCTCATTGCAGTTGATTGTATCCCTCCAGCATCGGGAATCAAACCCGGAGCTTCTGACCTTAACAGCTCCTTCGCAGAGCATCAAACCTTGAAGCAAACATGTTACTTGCCCAAATAGCTCTTTGTCAAGGATTCGACTACTGCGTTGAGCTGACCGGATGTATGTGGCAATTTCATTTCCACGCCGGGACTAACCCTAAGTAACCCGGCCGATGGTGGTACAATCCAGACGAGTAGGCGAAATGGTTCGATACATGGTCATGTCCACAATGCTCTATTTCGTTTATGCGAATCACATTGGAAAGAATACGCATACCTCCCGTAGTTACTTACAGAGATACACGCCTTGGCCAAGATAATCCAGCTTCGTGTATCCTGTATCGTCATCAAGTACGCCCCCGGCTCAAAATATCCGGACTCCCCGTGAAATAATCATCGACATCCGCTATATTCTTACTTCTGGTGAGTCACAGCCGGTACAACTCGCCATTGTCTCCTTCACAGTAGCATTATGATATAGACGCGCCAACATCGCGACTACCAGGCTAACAAAAATGGTTGTGCTTAAGGCCGTGTCTGGCTTGGGTTGTCCGCATTGCACCCCGTGGTTATCTCGTATCCACACGAAACTCTCGTCTAGCTGGGAGTAACATCGCAATTTCAACTCAGCGATCATGCCCTCAGACTGGCGAGATACTCGAGGCTCCTCGAGCGTTTCTTCGAAGCTCTGAACTGTCTTCGGAAACGCACATTGAAGCGTCGGAAGCAAATGCTACCAGCGGCCGCCCAGACCCTTCATGGCAATGACCTTTCCAAAATGGTCTCTCAGATGCGTCGGGATTTCGAAGAACCAAAGCACCTCTCTGGCTTTAGATGACTTGCGGTGGCTTTAGATAGCGAGGAGTTGACAAGGAATAAATTTAGAGTTCTAAGTTAGTTGGGACAGTTTTCGAGCATTTTGCAGAGCGAGTAGTCTGCGCAGTTCAGGAATCCTCTGTCTCGCAAACATAACCCTAACCCTCACAGAGGCATCAATCTTGGAGAAGAGCTTGACGTGCCCCAGCGTATGTATGTTCATCATCAGAGGTGACATGCTAGCTTAATAGACTCTCCGATGCGTAGGGAGCGGCGCGGTGAACTTCGGTAAGGAGATTTAGTAAGTCTGTGTGTTGGTTTTTCCGTTTCGCCTGGGGCGACTCTGGTTGCCTCCTTGATAAACTTTTATGTATATTGCGCGTCCTTTGGTCGCTGGAGTGACAGGCAGACTGGGTAGTTGCAGTATTTGCCGTAGTTTAACGGCCACGAGGCCTCCAGGCCGGAGACGCCCGCTTAGTCTATTGGTGAGTATTGCCCGCGAACACCGTTAGAAGAGATGGAGCCACCACGGAAAGATTCTAATCAACGCTTGGAAAGCTTCGGCTGCGACAACTTACTCCTGCACCATGACTTGCAAGGGTTGAGGTAGACGACTGAAGTCGAGCACTTGAGCCGCCGACATTTCCGGGGTCTCTATTCTCGTCCCTCTCATGTTTATTCTCTAATTTTCTAAACTAACCCGCCTTGCTCCAATGGGTAAAAAGGCGAAATGTTCAATCTCTGAGCTTTTAGTAAGGGACAATTCCTCCGCACACAAGCACTGCTGTTTCTTACCGCAACCAAGTCCCTTCACCTCTGATTGCGATTTGGGATATTGAAGCTTTAATAGCAGACGATAATGATTGAATTTGAAATCCGCGTCTCCCGACAGACAAATGAGAAAAGCTGGCAAATTTCGCCAAAGACAGTGCCGCTTGCATTCCGATCAATAGTTCAAAAGAAACGGCTTTCATTTACATCTTATTCTTTTGGATACCACCTCTGACGGTTGCTACTGATCATCTAACCTCTAAGTTCAACAGTCTGTGTAACTGGACTTTTTCATTTTACTGAGCACACCACAGTTTCCAACCTGCTGCTGCAGCTAGACTAACTAATATTAATATTCCACACCAGATACCCAACAGTTTGAGAATGACGTCCTTCGCAGCCCGCTCAGCGGCAGAAGAATCGTTAGCTCTGGGGAGGGCCTCATCGGGAACCGGCACCTTGAGAAATTTGCAAAGCGGTTCCCAGCCCTCTTGGAGATCCATAACAAGCAGTCGGTCAGCAGGTACAATTTCCTTGACTTTTTTATTCCAATTATGGATCAAAGCTGCAGGCAGTCAGATTACCATAGGAACAGCTCCGACTCCATAAAACAAACTCACCCAGATAGGGATCCGAATACTTGTCGTCGGCAGCAATGACATTTCTGCTGCACGTCCCAATCTCTTTCATCAAGGTAGGGAGCCACCGCCAGCCCGGAACAGGCCACAAACGATACGGCAGCCACCACAGGCCCGTGTTCTTCGCAACCGGCTTTATACTCTGCGCCCATCTGTGAGGGTCGCGGACGGTGAGAATGACCTTTGCGTCGGGATAGATTTCCAGCAGCTCTGGGATGAAGTCGATCGGTGGCATGTCTGTACACCCAACGAAGCCTGCGAAGATGTCTTCTAGCAGCGCATGAAGTCGCTCTTTGCCACCCATTTTCTTGGCTTTGTATGCTTCGACCATCTTTCTTATGAATGCTGTACGATTGTTGCCAGGAATTAGAGTTCATTTCGGCAAATTCTAGCTGTTTTTCGAGTCAACTTACTGTCTTCTCTATGAATGACTTGCGTACCACCATGCATTACCGGGCCATCAAGAAGCTTCTCTAGAGCCAGCTGCAGTGAAACGGTTCCAGTCCGAGAGTAACCTGCCCCAATCACCTGTATCCTTCGAGACGGGTCGGTGGGTATCGAGGGCGCTCCTCCCATCTTGGCTTTGGCTACCCAGCAGAAGCAGATTGTGCGGTTGATAATGACAGTATGAGACGGAAACCAAAACGCTAAAGTTCTGTGGCAGTCGCTTGACATTTTAAACGTCTTCAGTCCCTTTCGCTTACACGAGGCTACTTATCCGATGTTACAACAGTGCTGCAGCAGTATGCAGAAGCGAGCGGGGCGGACGCGGCGAAAATGGGCTTTGCAGCTCGCGACGCAAGCGAGCTGGCGCCCAGCCAATGTGCTTTATCGACGAGACGCTGTGCTCGGAAGGTGGTCGCCTAGTCGTGGAGCGATGACAATTCTCTTGATCAAGACTGGCAGTTAGTACTGGCTCTGTCTTATTTATGTGAAACAGCATGAAAGGCTGCACCTCGGTGGTGCCGTAAGAAGATTTCCGGTTCTGCCACACATCACTTTGACGAGAAGTCGTGAATGTCCTCAACTAGTAGCTCAATCAGCACGTGCTGAACTAGATTCCTTCATAATATTTCCTCAAATACTCCGGTCTTGGCAACGTCTTGTCGACCCTTCTGTTTTTGAGCAA
Source organism: Colletotrichum sidae (assembly GCA_004367935.1). Taxonomy (NCBI): domain Eukaryota; kingdom Fungi; phylum Ascomycota; class Sordariomycetes; order Glomerellales; family Glomerellaceae; genus Colletotrichum; species Colletotrichum sidae. Next base: position 111,287 of record QAPF01000054.1, on the reverse strand, counting down.
GAATCGCCGCGGACGTCCCGCGTTTTTCTCGCCGACGTTCTTACGGCCGTTAAGCTGGCTTGCTTCCTTGCTGGCTTCCCCCGGAGCAAAGCACGATATTTTACAGGTGCTTGAGTGCTCCTCGAGGTCTCTAAGAAGTGAATATCCATGCGGCGCTATACTGGCATGTTGCTCCCTGTATCGGCGACGGAAGTGGCCAGCCGAACAAAGGTGGCCGGATCAGGCGCGCAGCGAAAGGATAAAGCAGACAACTCTCCAGCTTGTTTCGCCTGTTTAAACTCCGTTTGGAAGCCCGAGAAAATGTAGTCTCATGAGTCAAGAAATGGGAATAGTCAGGTGTGTGTTGGAGACATACCCATCGTCGACCGCCATGGCCTTTTCCGTATCTCGATAAATAGGTACTTGCCTTCTGATGTTTTTCAAACGCAGTTGATGTAGAGATCTTTCGGGGAGAGAGCTCCACCTCTGCTAAGTCCGGTTGCCGATTCCAATCTGTAGGCGACAGAATCCAAAAACTCACCAGATGCAGCCTTCGCAGCGTGGGAAGTTGACCTGAGCGTCTAAGGCTGATACTCAACTCATCCGCCCCATGGTGTCTTCGAGCAGATTTCCCGGCTCATATATTTCACGCGGTTTTCATGAATCATCCTCGGGCTTGATCTTTAACCCAACCTCGCGAGACAGCACCACGCTCAGCAATGCATCTCCCATAGCAGACCTCAGCCCTCTTTTTGACAACAGCAAACTCCGACTGGGCAGCCTAAGCTTTTGTTTCATCCTATTCGCCGACCTGAACGCGCTTGAATTAACACAACTTGCTTCGGAATGCAGGTTCGGCCTCCCGAGGCTTCCATCAAACTTGATTTTAGAGACGCAGTCCACCTGCAGCAGCCCCGAACACCGGACGCAGACGGCGGACTGACGGTGTTTTCGATCCGACCATGACGAAAATTGTTCTGGACGTGCCCGACGGGCACGACGCGGCGGGTACACCTGCTCGCCAGCTGTCTGTCTTCCTCCATCTCCTCCATGAGCCAATCCATAAGCGAAGGGACGACCAGTTTGAGCGATCGTTTCAGTCCGCTACTTCGGCACTCCCATTTGGCTCGTCGTCCAAAGAACTTGGTCGGCGCTCTGTGAAGTCTCTGCTGGGGACTGCATCGTTTTTGGTTGCCACCTTCGTAACTGTAATTCGCTAAGATGCTTGGTGCTAATTGAGGGCAAATCTTGTGGAATCCAGTATATTCGACCTAAGGTAGTCGCCAATGCTCCGCATCTGGACGCGAGCTGAGGGTCCGAAGTGATTGATCTCAAAGGCGTCGAATCCAGCTTCTATTCTCGAACAAACGGTTTGAGTACGTCAAATGTGGCGGAGGAGGTGAAGTTCAGGCGTGAGATTCCCCTATTTGACGCCGGTAGCAGTGTGAATAGTTGCGTGATATTGCAGGCTGTGCGGCAACCGCAAGTCACTCGCAATCACACCGAAGCGGACTGACGCCTGTGCTCGGCACCTGGCTGTGAATTGGTCTTGTTGCGGGATTGCTTTCGTGGTAGATGTCTAGTTTTGCCAATCTTCATCCTTGATGAGGTTGGAAAGGCATCGCGATGATAGGAGTTCAAAAGCGGTTGATCATCGTCTGAGGCTCGCTTGACAGCGTCAAGATCCTTACTTGTGACTTGTACCGTCGGCGTTCAGACCATCACGAATCCGGCCGCATGAGGCAGAGTCGTGAGAACGGAGAAGGTTCGAGAATACCTCCATTCCGGAAGATTGCACGACCGTCAGTTTTCATTTCAGTCGCGCCTCATCCTTATGGCCACGCAGCTTCTTGTTTCCATGTGTTGCTCCTCGGCAGCCCACGGTTGTCAGAATGGTAGACTTCCAGAACGTGGGCCGCAGATGTTGAAAGAAGACACCAAGCACACCGCCTTCACAGGCTCTTGACGACTCAAGACCAAGCTCAAGATTAAAACTTTTATTCATCATTACCGCTTTAAACAGCAAACTTAGCTAAAGACGACAGTCTTGGTCTTGTTGAGGAACACGCGTCCCTCGGCGGTCCACTTGACGGCGGCGGCCAGCACCTGGCTCTCAATGTTGGAGCCCTCGTCGACGAGCTCCTTGGGGCTCATGCCGTGGTCGACCCTCGCGACGCGCTGCTCGATGATGGGGCCCTCGTCGAGGTCGGCGGTGACGAAGTGGGCAGTGGCGCCGATGATCTTGACGCCGCGCTCGTAGGCCTGGTGGTAGGGCTTCGCGCCCTTGAAGGAGGGCAGGAAGGAGTGGTGGATGTTGATGATCTTGCCGGACATGGCGGCGCAGATCTTGGGCGAGAGGACCTGCATGTAGCGGGCGAGGACGATGAGCTCAATGTCGTGCTCCTTGACGAGGCGCAGGATCTGCTCCTCCTGCTCGGCCTTGGTGTCCTTGGTGACGGGCAGGTGGTGGAACTCGATGCCGTAGTTGCCGGCGAGGGTGCGGTAGTCCGGGTGGTTCGAGACGATGAGGGGCACCTCGATGGGCAGCTGGCCGGACTGGGAGCGGAAGAGGAGGTCGTTGAGACAGTGGCCGATCTTGGACACCATGATGAGGGTGCGCAGCTTGCGGGCGACGGGGCGGATGCGGTACCAGTCCAGCTGGAGCTCGGCGGCGAGGGCGTCGAACGGGGTCTTGAGGTGCTCCGTGGACTCGGTCTCGGTCGGGCCAAAGTGGACGCGCATGAAGAACTTTTCCGATACGGGGTCGGAGAACTGTTGGAGGTCCAGGATGTTGAGCTTCTGTGCCGCGAACACCCCCGTCACCGCGTGCACGATACCCGACTTGTCGGGGCACGAGAGGGTGAGAATGTGGTCGTGCTTGGCGGAGGCCATGTTGAATGTGGTCTGACGGGTGTTGAGATGAGAGGTTGAAAGATGTGGTGAGATGTTGTGAGTCTGTGATGGAAATCTCAAGACCGGCCTTTGGAATGTGGTGTTTTCTCGCCAGAGAGAAAGTGAGTCAACCACACTAAAAAAACACGCGGGGCACCAGCTCTGGATCGAGTGACCCTCCGAGCTCGGGGATGATTCGGAGACCCGCAAATGGGCTCATTCGCCAGTATTGGAACGTAATGGAACTGAATTCTCATGGAGAACGGCGGAGCTAGTAAATCATTTCGGTGAGATCTATTCATAAAAGACTCATTGCTGCTGCACATACTATAAAATGAGAGATCGGACGCGCTGTACCTGCATCATCTCATGAGATAGTGTGGTGAAATCACCCCTCACTCACTCTGGGTGATCACCTCAGGCTGCCCCTCACTCAGCTCATCGACTGCCGGCAGCCATGGATCAGACAGGGGTCTCCAGTGCCTGAGTCACGATGAGATGGCAACGCGAGGTGCCTTGCATACTTGTAAGACGATGACCGAGTTGAGGGTGGAGTTGAATGGGGTTTTCTCAACTTGTGGCAAGTATTGTATGCTAGTGAGCTGAAATGTCAAAAGTCCTTCGTGTCGCGGTTGGAGACGCGCTAGGCAAATCAGACCCCGAGCTTCACATGAGAGCTGAGAGGCTACCTCATGCTGGCGTCAACAGCAGAGCATCAAAACTCATAATCAAGTTCAATTTGGAAGTATGGAACCAAATTTGCAGGCTCGTTTGACTTCTAGTCTCATGAGTCCCACACACGGGGTGACGCTCAGTCTCAAAGATCATCGCCTCGCATAATTGCTGGATTCAAGTAATGGTTCTCACCATAACCTGATGAAGACTCAGATCTTCTCACAATCGGCACGAAAACTGATGATTTTGAATGCAACTTTTTTAAGTGGCGCTTTTACGCTTGAATTAATGTAGACACTAAGTCATTACATCTACTTGTTCAACCTCGGCGCTCTCTCCGGGTCTCTCCAATACAAACACGCCTCCCTGCGAATCTCATCTTTCTCAACCTGCGTGCCGTTGTTGGGCTGCACGACCAGCTGCAGCGCCGGCTCCGACTCCAAACCGTAACCGACGGGCTTGTAGTTGGGCCACTCCGGGCTGCCGGGGTAGCGGAACGTGTTCGGGTCGCCAGACAGCACAAAGCTCGCCAGGTAGCCGTGGTAGATGTGGCTGACCTCGGGGTACTGCACAACGGGCTCGTCCCAGGTGTACTTGGTATCGGCGGTGTGCGGGACGCCGCGCCACGCGGGCCACGAGTTGTTCGTGTTGAACCGCAGCTTCCACGTGGGCACGTCGGCCAGCGAGGCGCGGTAGGCCGTCTCCTGGCCGGGGCAGATGTAGGCGTAGTCGCTCCAGGCGGCCGAGAGGCGGTTGTACTGCGTGCTGTTGGGCGAGTTGGCAAAGGGCGAGTCCGGGTGGGCGGCCGGGTCCGGGTAGAGGTCCTGCAGGAGCTGCAGGTCGGTGGCGTTGAGGGCCGGGGAGACGTTGTGCATGTAGTCGACGAACTCCTGGTTGGTCTCCTTGTCGCCGGCCATGTAGTACTTGGCCTCGTCGTTGACGGTGGACGTGATGGTCGGCACGTGGAAGAAGCTGCCGTCGTAGCCCGACTGGGAACCGAACTTCTCGAGCAAGGGGCCGCCCTGCGTCGGCTGGAAGGGCCACGTGAGCTCCGGGTCGTAATCGTAGTAGAGCTGCGTGCTGATGTTGCGAATGGCGTTGACGTCGGCGGCGCGCAGGCACTTGAGGGCGGCGGCGTTGTCGTCTGTAGGGCAGTTGAGGTAGTTCATGTACGTCTCGAACTGCTTGACGTAGAGCGGGTAGGTCGCGTTGGGGAACGCGCGGGCGGTGACGGAGCCTGACTGGTGGATGGCGCCGCGGAAGAGCGGCTTGCCCGCGTCCTCGTCGTAGTTGTGGAAGTAGAGGATGCCGACGGAGTGGCCTCCGGCGGAGCGTCCGCCGATGGTGACGGCGTCCGGGTCGCCACCAAAGGCGGCGATGTGCTTCTGCACGAACTGCAGGAAGAGGTGCTGGTCGCGGAGGCCCAGGTTCAGCAGACCCTCCTCCTCGAAGATGGCCGACGGCAGGAAGCCGAGCGAGTTCATGCGGTAGTGGAAGTTGACGACGGTGATGGGTTCCGGAGACGACGCGGCAAAGGCGGCGCCGTCGAAGCTCTTGTAGCTGCCGGCATAGAAAGCACCACCGTGAATCCAGACGAGGACGGGCGTCTTCTGGTCGAGGGGGATGCCGCGGGTGCGGTAGATGTTGAAGTTGAGACAGGCCTCATCCTGGATGTCGATTGTGGTCGAGGTAGGGTCCTGGATGCACGTCTTGCCGTACTTGGTGGCCGCCTTGGTGCCGTTGAAGGCGGCGGGCCAAGTCACGGGCCTGAAGCGGTTCTCGCCAACGGGCTGCGTCGAGTAATCGATACCGAGCCAGGCGTCGACGGGCTTGGGCAGAGAGCGGCCGCTGTAGGTCGAGTTGACAACGGTTCCCGTGAAACTTCCATAGTCCTTGAGCGTGACCGGGTTGTACGCTGCGGCTGCCGGGGTCAAGACGACCTGCGATGCCGCGAAGAGCGTGTTGAAGGATGAAGTGAACTTCATGACTGGTGATGGCGATCCCTCGTCTCCCTGCTGTTGTTGGACTTCTTCACCGTGAATGAAGGAGGTGAAGAAGAAGAACAAGCACAAGACAGATGCGCTGCGTCGGGCATGCCAATGATTTAAACGCATTTTCCCTTCCGTCCTGTTGATCGGCGCCGCTCGTTATCCGTCCCCTCGCTCTTTGTTTTCGTCCTCCGCTTTCTCAATTTCCCGGTGACCCGCACGAAAAATCGACCCCGTTCGGTGCTGGGTGGGAGTCGATACGGGAGGTCCAAGAGCCGTGGTCCGCGAGGATTGAGCTGTCGGAGAAGACCAAGACCCTGACTCGAGCAGCGGAGAAACCCTCAGTGACCGGGCAGCGAGCAGGCTAGAACCGCGGTGGACGATGTCCTTCCCTGCTCCGAGGTAGGCGAAAAGAGCCTTCTGTGGAGGACCCTCCCTCCGATATCGTCGGACCTCACTTTTGGGAGCCGGGGCCCCAGGTTCGCTTCGATGGCGGAGAGCCAGTGAGGTGAGGGAAGTTGATAAGAGATCCATGCTTGAATTCGATGAATGACTAAAGCTCCAGGTAGAATCCTCACCGAGCGAATCCGCCTAAGCTTCCCTGATCGGCAAACCCCAATCATCTCTCTATGGATTTGTCCCGCCGGTCGGTCGGAATTCGATCTGTTGCTACCATGGGCAATGTGGAGTGGAAGAGGCAGTGCACATTTCTTGGAAGTAAAGATGCGATAAAGACACGAGATAGCGTCAGCGTTGATCCGTCATCCGAACTTTGTTTCCGCGATCCGATATCTATTCTCTATCTCTTTGTTGCTATGTTCGTGATATCATCATTTCTTCGTGATTTTGCTTCGTCATTCCCGACCAAGCCCACGTGGTCATCGGGCGTCCGGCCTCATCACCTTCCCGAACGGTAATGCGCTGCTGAAGAGGCGTAGGTCGACCACTCAATACGGCTGCCATTCTGAAAGCCATTCACCCAGTCATCTCTTCGTCTTCGTCGTCATGGCCCATGGCGGCCTCGATGACAGCCGCTCGCGTTTTCTCAACGGCCTGGATGAACTCGTCCCTGCGGAAAGCATCCGGCCAGCCAAACTGGCGATACAGCTGTTTCACAGCCTGAATGTCATCGTGTCAGGCGCTGCTCAATTGGACCCGAACACTTTTGACTTACCTGGCCTTCTTCCGTCTCCTCGTCGATGACTCTGGCCTCCCATTTGCCTGAGCGGGGCGCCGGTACAACCTCCAAGTTGCCAACCTGAGAGTAGATGCCGTCAAAGTAAGTCTGGATCGGCACGGCCTCAACAGCTCGCCACGGCTGGCCCTCAGGCACACCATGCGCGTGATCAACATCGCTGCCGTAGGGATAGATGCATCCTTCGTAATCGTCAGTCAGCAATTGAGAGACATGAGACAACCACCGGGAATGCGATGCACGTACCCTCGCTCGTGTCAACAACCCACCAGACCCCCTCGTCCGCATGCGTCAACGAGACCATGTCCGGCGGCACCTCCCCGTCGAACGGCGCGAACCCCAGGTCCAGCAGCGGCGTGCTGCCGAAATCCTCGACCGACGCGTCTCCGAACCAGCGCCCGTCGCGCAGGTAGCGCAGCGGGAACGTCTCGGTGAAAACCTCGACCGGGTCCGCCGTCTCGTTCTCGCGGAGGTACGGCACGTGGCGCAGCAGGTCGACGACGGTCTCGGAGCGGCCCATGGCGCGGAGGGCGTCAACGCGGAGCTCGGCGTCGCTCCAGCCGGCGGCAGGCGGGCGCTGGATGACGGCCTCGTCCATGTAGCCCATGCGCACGAGGAGGTCGTAGTGTCTGTTGAGACAGTTGACGACGGTGTCTCTGCTGTAGCCTGTCATTTTTGCTGAATGATGAGATTAACGAGACAGGCGATGTGTGAAGTGTGCCGTGTCGACGGTGAAGAATTGAGATTTTCACTGAGCGGTCCCGGGTGGGGCGCATCGTGGAGGCAAATCACTGGTCCCTGCAGTACTCCAATGAGTGGCATTGGTAAGTGTTTGCGTTGCAGATGAGTGGTTTCTCATAGTGAGTGGTAAAGGCAGTCTAGACATGATGCTAACATACAATCTATTGACGCTTCTCATAAGAACACATGTGTGCTGGCTCTCATTCGTGATGATGAGCACGCTCGTAGTTGGTGAGACCGTCATCATTCACCACACCAAAACGCAGAGTTCTCACTTGTATCATCATACTGATTGAACACATTGTTTGAGCTCCAAAATGAGACTAATCGAACATCTTACACTTGTTATTCGTGGTAGGGTCATGAAGAGGTCTGAATACATCTGACAGCCAAAAGTCGATAACTCAGCCCATCTTACAATCTGCAAACAGATCGCAAGCAGGATGATGCAAGCCAGTGCCATCATATCCTCAGAATTCGCTCTGGACATTGGAAAAGTGATGTTGTCGAGGTTTGCGCGTGTACTGGAAGAGCTCCGATATTTCGAGTTAAAATATTATAATCTGTACGCTATTGTAACCTGAATTTCAACGACCATCAAGATACTTTACCTTTTTCATTTCGAGATCATCATCTAAGAGTCATCTGAATAAACTAGTGCGACTTGCAACATCGCCCACGTTGCTGATGTGGTCCCTTCATGTCAGTGACTCACCAGAACCTAGCTTCCTCTTTTGTCGCACCCAAGTCCGAGGTAAAGCTGCATCCAACGGATATTTACTTACGCCGAAAACCCAGGGCGGCTAACACAGCACGCAATTCACTGCATCATCGTCAACAGTCACACAACCCTTCTTCGGTCTCTGTCTTGATTTGATCGTAGTCCAAGATGGCAGTAATACACACCACCGTCCCACCCGAACTCATTTCCCTCCTCGAATCCCATCTCCCAAACTCACTCCCTCTTCTCCGCCGGCTGCAGTTCACCCGCTTTCCCGGCGGCCAGCGCCCAACAGCCCGCATCATCGTTGCCGCTCCTCCTCTCTCGTCCTCGCCGGCAAATTTCGCAGCAGCATACCTCGATTTTGGAAGCGGCATCGAAACATCCCTTTTCCTCTTCTCAACCCTGGAAACCGGGTCCAAGACACCCGAGGACAAGAACGTCTGTGAGGCGCAAATCGTGGCCATTATCGATGCGGTGAAGCAAGTCAACAAGGAACAAACCGAAAACAGAGGCTACCCCGGCGCCGTGCTCGTCGGCACGCTGGCTACCGTTGTTCGGGGCGTTCTCTTTGATAAGGGCGTGAAGGTGCAGCCCAGGGCGGACTACGAGTATGAGAAGTGGCTGTTCAAGGTTGACGAGGTGCCCGCCTTTGACGTGACGTTACCGGACGGCGCGAGGTGGGAAACTGCGAATGAGCATGATTGCGAAGTTGTCGTCTCACGAACGCATATTCCGCGCCAAGTGTGAGTATCTCACCGCCGGAACATCCTTCATCGTTGATGTCTGATGAGGCTGACCTGACAGGAAAACGCTTCTGACGTTTCCGAGTTTGGTTCTCAAGTTGGAGGATGGAACACCGATTGCGTGGTCATTTTTGGGTACGTCAAACATCGCAACTTGATTTGTTGAGATGAACACGACTGACCAGTCTGACCAGGCACCGACGGTTCGCTGTCGAGTCTTCACTGCGAGGTACCAGCTCTCGTCCTCATGACTCCATCTCACTTTCTCACCCTCATCTTAGCCACCGTATCGGAAGAGGGGATACGCCAAGGCCATCGCCTCGAAGCTCTTCAAAACAGGCACGCGCGCGTACGGGCCCGACGGCTGGGCATCCGCCGATGTTGCCCCCGATAATCTGGGTAGCAAGGGCATGTGCAGGAGCTTGGGAGGACGTCACGCTTGGAACTGCTCCTGGTGGGTGTTTTACCGTCCCTGTTGACGGAGTGCGTCTGCTCATCTGGCTCTAGGAACATCATTCGCCTTGACGACGAAGACGAAAGTTGAGGGAGGGGTATATGCTGCTGAAGACTGCAATGACCGCTTCTTGAATTCACTCACGTGGACGGAGAAAAAATTAAGAGATTAAGAGGTCCGACGAGAAAGTAGAGCAAACTTGAATGTAGATGATGCATTTTCATCTGATTTGTTGCAACTCATCTTCAACATCGATGCCTGTGACTCGTAGGCCTGTGTTTGCGTCATCCCATAAGTGCACTCAACCCCTAGAGCGAGTGAAACCAATCTGGCCAATGACGTTCCATCGTAAAGTACGTCGTCTCTCGTATTGTCGTCTTTGGTCGCGGTTTTCATTTCCAGACATGAGTCAATCGCATCCACCTTCATGAGAGTCCGTGAGATGAGTGACTGTGTTTTCGGTGCGCCACTGGCCCCACGACAGTGCCGAAGACCCCCTGTAATCTGGTGTTAACCAGTTTGAGAGACTGCTCTCGGCCATTGATCACCGAAACATGAATTGATAAGAGTCAATTGTCGCTGAGAACATGATAAAAAAGGACACTGCCTTTCTGCAGTTAAGCCCGCCGCCTAAGACGATACGCGATCGCAATCGACGTGCAACAACACCCCAAAACCTCCCTACGCCGTCTCCCTAAGCAACTCCAAGCCCCCTATGCCACAGCAGCCCACCATCCATTCGCCCAAGCCAGCGATCTTACCCTCATTCGTGAGCGACCGAGAAGCCTGAGCCTAGCGCCACTCACAGAACCTTTTTCCCCCCTCAAAAAATACCTTCTTGCCCTGGGGCAAATTCTTCAGTTACGCCCAGCTATCAGTATTACATCGCTACAAACCAAACACAGCTGAGGCATGGGAAAATTTTGAAAGTTCGCTGCGTCATGACTTTAATTACAGCACCACCGGACGAATGCGTCAAGCTTAGGCGTCGGGAAGGTGGTAGATCTTCTGGATGTCGTGGAGCATGGCCTCGTGGTCAATCTTGAGGTCCTTGAGCAGACCGTCGTTAAAGCCAAAGACCCAGCCGTGGACGATGGGGAACTTGTTCTTGGCGTACGACTGCTGGATGGCGGCCGTCTTGATGACGTTGCGGCACTGCTCAATGACATTGAGCTCGACGAGGCGGTCGTAGCGGGCCTCCTCGTCCTTGATGGCGTCGAGCTCGGCCTCGTGAAAGCGGTAGACGTCGCGGATGTTGCGGAGCCAGGGGTTGAGCAGGCCGAGGTCCTTGGGGGTCATGGCGGCCTTGACGCCGCCGCAGCCGTAGTGGCCGCAGACGACAATGTGCTTGACCTGGAGGTGGCGGACGGCGTAGTTGATGACGCTCATGACGTTGAGGTCGATGTTGTTGACGAGGTTGGCGATGTTGCGGTGGATGAAGGCCTCGCCAGGCTCGAGGCCGGTGATCTGCTCGGCGGGGATGCGCGAGTCGCTGCACCCGATCCAGAGGTACTCGGGCGTCTGGCCGGCCGAGAGGGAGACGAAGAAGTTGGGGTCCTGCTTCTTCTTCTCCTCGGCCCAGCGCTTGTTGTGCTCAAAGACGCGGTCGTGCGTCTGCTTGAGGTACTTTTCCATGTCTTGCTTCTCCATCTTGCGCCAGTCGGGTTGGTCGACGACGCGCTTGGTGGTGACTTTTGAGAAGGAGAGGGTCTGCTGGCGGTGGGCGACCTGGGGGGTGCAGGACAGGAAGGGTGAGGTAGTAGTCGAAGGAGAAGAGGAGGAGGTTCTGGACAGGACTCGCGCGGTCGAGAGGAGGGAGCGCGGGATGGGGTTGGTTTTAAACATGAGGGAGGGAAGAAGGGACTGGGGGTGAATCAAAGAAGGGAGGAGTATCGGTACGGAGTAGGACGAGGTAAGACCGGAGAAGCGGAAGTGACAAGCGGGAAGCAGGTGTGAATGCGCAGGCGCGTGTTTGCTGCAGGATGACCGAAGGTCGTGTGGGAAGATTGAATTAGGCCCGAGGTGATTGGCAGCAATGGAAGCCAAGGTGAAGAAATGTCGCACCTTTGACTTCTGTCGTGCTCTGCTCGGTACTTTGCTTCGGAAGATTTGTTGGGAAGCTCCGACGATCGCGCTAGCTTTCCTCAAAGTACTCTCTCTTTTCTCGTGTGGGCTACACTAGGCTTCCTTGGACGGCTTTTCTTGGCTCTGGGGAGTGCTAATTTGAGCTGGACTGTCACTGCGCGGAGGAACTGCGAGGGCGACGAAGGCGTGAGGTTCGAGGGGGAAAAAGACGGTGCAGTGCAGTCGAATACGGCCTCTCCCTCTCAAAGTCCGGCGCTCCGGTGGTTGTTGAGGGGACGGGCCGGGAGCTTTGACTAGAGTCCCACGAGACTAGGGCAGAAAAGGTGAGGATTGACCTTGGTTGAAGACAGTGCAGATAGCACCGAGAGGAACAAGACACGAGAAGATATTCAGAGGATACGCGGTTTGAAGGAGGTACTGAGGGCAAGATACATAAGCTTGGCGAAACGAAGATGCAAAGCTTCCCAAACATCCCGGTTTGATGGGAGTCGCTTAATTAACAGCACCGGATCGATGAGATCCTTCGAGATCGGGATCTGGGATCTGTCAAAAAACCAGATGCTACCCTGCCCACTCTTCACTGCCCAATTACCCAGCCTCCCCTCCTCTCTTTTTCTCTACCCCCTTCTGGGGTGCACGAGTCAACCGTTTGTGCTGCCCAAAATCTCCAACGGTCGACTGCAACAGAACCCCGCCTATTTCCTTTGCGGTGAGTCAAATGAAAAGCCAGAAAAGGTTTCAATAGCGCCGACTTCCCGGGCGTCCACTTCCGATTGTGTTTGCAATCTCTTGGCTTGCTGCATTCACCACTGTCGACAACCTTGGCTAAGACGGCTTTCCAACACTTTCAGCAACGTACAGGTTAAGCGAGATTCATCCAGCAGAAGATGCCGAATATTCTTGTCTCAGTGGAGCAGAATACTTACTGCGTAGTAGGTATGTAGTAATTAGAACACGTGCGCCAAAGTGGAAAGATCTGCCTCTGAGTCACGATGCACCATGTTTGCTGAAGGTTCCATCCAGCTTTGCTTTCAACTCGTCTCCATCCAACAATTTCTCAACATTCAGCTCTCCACAATCCCCTCCCCGCCTGTTCAACCGCACCTGCCGTGGCACTGTGCAGCCACCCCGACCAGTCTGACGGCCCCACCCCGAACTTACCGGATGCTGGGTCCACTTGTCCCCGACCACTCCGTGCTACCTGCTCCGCAAATCCCGGACCGCGATTCTCGTCACGTATCTCCATCTGCCCCATCTCCTTCCCACTTCCGTCATCCGCCTGAACCGTCCCAACCGCGACATCCGCTCACTTAAAGCGACTAAGGAATGTCTCATCAAAGTGCCGAACCTTGCAGTTGCCGCTCTCTCATCCCTCGAACGTAACGGGTTCCCGGGGACGCGAGCGGACGTCTGAGAGCCAGGACGCCCTGACCTGCTCCGGCACAGTGCCCTCCGCTCTCCTATCAAGATTCGCAATTCGTCTTGGTGGTGAGGTTGCTCGGACCCCAACGGTCCCCGAATTTTGTGCCGGACCTGCAGTAGAGCCAACCGGTCTGATCACTTGAGTAACTGGGGGAGAGACGACCTGCTTTGCCTGAAACCGGAGAGGAAGAACCCCCTGCGTCTCAGTGAGCTGGTTCTCGTTGCGACCGATCATTGGTCGCCCAAATATGAGCTGGGTGATGGGGGTGTTCGTCTCGTGGGCGACTAAGTTCGTGCTTCCCGAACTTGACAGGAGGATCGCATCAAACTAGGTGATGCTAGCAGCTGTCAACAATAGCTTGGGGATACGTAGCGTACTTTTGTCAAAAATACGTTATTCTAAGATCAAGGAACACGGAGAAAAAGATAAAAGAGTCATCACTGCGAGACAGATGTGGTCAAGCCCATATCAGTCAGACGGATCAACCGGTTATGTGGCAGACAACATGTGAGAGTTTCATGATGACAGACATGGCGTCCCGTGGGCACTTCGAGCAGAGCAAACCTTCACGTCGTCGCATTTTGTGCATGTCCAAGCCGTGCTGACTACGCCTACTCTGGCTACTTAACCAAGCCCTTCCCTCCCCGTGGACCTTCGATTTGACTTCTTTCGTGTGAACTGTTTTGTTTCGAATAGCCACTAGCTGGCCGTAATATCGTCTTTTCGTCCATAGTTAATCTGTTCTTGTCTCTACTTCGTCATGACGGCATCAGGAGTCCGAGGCCTGGGCCTCATCACCACTCTCCTCATCTCCCAGTCGCTCGCTGCCATTCACCCTAGGGACAGCGACCTCCGCCCCTGGGTGACCATCGCAGCAGACGGTGCCGCACAAACAGTAACACCTATCGTAGCAGACAGCAAAACCACATCTACTTTTCCGGCTTCTTCACCACTTCCCACTGCAGACTCCAAGGGCGAGGGCGCGTTCCTCCTCTGCGGCTCGGCCGCCGGTTCCAATGGCCTCGCACAACCCTTCTGCGCGCCGTCAAAGGACAGCGAACTCGAGGGCGGTAAGACGTACTTTGGTATGAAAGCCTCATCCCGGTCCTTCTTGTTTGGGTGTAGTCCAGTCGGCTGATATTCTCCGGGCAGTGACGTGGGACGCCTCGCTCTTCCCTTCGCCCAACACCGTCGTCCAGGTCCAGGGCGACTTTGGCGTGACGGACACCATCGGCGCCGGCCACGGCTTCACCTCGCAGAGCCTTCCCGCCTCGCAGGGCTTCTTCGAGTGGGACGTCATCGGGTACAACATGCCGCCCGGCGAGGCTCTCGACGTGCAGCTGTACCTCGCCGTGCCGGCTTCCAACGGGACCATTGCGGCGCGGGACAAGGGGCCAAGGGTGCGCATTGTCAACAAGCGCAGTAGACTGGATCCGCTCCGCCGCCGCAAATCGACCGTGTTCGGCATTATCCTGCCCGTCATCTTCGGCTTGCTGTCACTCGCTGGTATCGGGTGGTTTATATGGTGGTACGGCCGTAGGAAGGATATGTTCAGGACCAGTGGCGGCCAGGGGTACGGCGTGGGCAAGAGCCGCGCACAGAGGACCGACGGCGGAATCAGTCTCGCGGACGGGACGTTTACGAACGCCACACGCGGTGTTGAGATGATGCCACCGCCGCGACCACCGCCGCCTAGCAACCCGATCACGAACGCCTTTCATGCCGAGTTGGAAAGGCAAGAGAGAAGCGAGAGAGCTCACAATGAAAGCTTGGTATAAAAGAAGGAAGGTCACTGGGCCTGAGGACTGGGACTAATGAATTACAAGAACAGACTTTCGTTAACCTCGATCCGTTCACTCAACGTTGATAGCAGGCAAGCCTTTTCCGGATAACATCCAGCGTAATGTATTTAATCCAGGATAGAATATGACAAGCATTTACCCAAGTGGCGATGACGACAAAGAATTGCTCCTTGTTACATTGAAACGAACCCATATCAAGAACGAGCAAGTATGCAACCTATTTGTGAGATGGCGAGATTCATAAGACGGCAAACCATTGCTCAAGGAGTCAAGGTTCGTTTTACACGTCTTGAAGTGACCAAAGATTCGTGATATAGGACGAAGTGAGCCCCATGTCGTAATACGCAGCACGTAATAAAATCTAATTGCAGAATGAAAACTCCTCCCATAATTAGGACGAACCAGTGTGGTTGGGGGAGCAGGAAATGGGACAACGATATCGGCGTGCCCTCAGCGAGCAGCGATGGAGTTCTCTCTCCGTGACTGCGTCAGGCACCTCTCGTACTGTGGAAATCGGCCATTCCCTAAAGAGAAAGGCGCGAGCGAGTCAGATTAGGTAATGAAAGTGCCCCATTCAGGCGTCCACAGCCAGCGAATAGAAAAAATATCAAATCTTTGCACTCGCACAGACCACCTTTCAAGGGTTTCCAAACCCCAATCTCTCCCGCCCGGTGCGAGTTTCGGTGTATCGCCAAATTTTGACATTCCCTCCTCCCCGGCACGCCTGTCTCCTTCCTTCGACTTCGTCCGCTCGAGCATCAACTAACCCAGACCATCGCCAACCCAGCGTAATCGTCAAACACCGCCAAAATGAGCGCCGCCCTCAACAAGATCGCCCCCAACTCCCCCTCGAGGGCCAACCCCTCCGAGCTCGAGACCAACATCGCCCAGGCCCTGTTCGACCTCGAGAGCAACACCGCCGACCTCAAGGTCGCCCTCCGCCCTCTGCAGTTCGTCTCTGCCCGCGAGGTGAGAACTACCTGAACCGAACACAACGCCCTTGGTCTCGAAACAAACCCGAAGTTTTTGTCCTCTCGAAGACGTGAAAATCCTGTTCCTCTGCCGCCACGGCGCTTCGGCACAACCAGCCGCGCACACACATTGCGCGCCCAAAACGGGAGACGGATGGAAAAGCAGCGATGCGCGAATTGGAATGGTACTCCTCATACTGCATTGAAATACATCAGTAAAGAGACGGGACTCGCCGAAAGGCACCACTTTGCCAGCCCATCGTTCTTCTGTCTTCCAATGCTTGGTTGCTTGCGCACTAGCCCGTGGCGGCAGCGATTTGAATATGCTGAAAAGATTGATAATCTTCAGGAACAGGACGGGAAGCGGTCCAAGGGCGTAACAGTCCTGGAGCTCGCATGCTGACTTGTGATCTTCTAAAACAGATCGAGGTCGGCCACGGCAAGAAGGCTGTCGCCATCTTTGTCCCCGTCCCCTCCCTGAGTGGCTTCCACCGCGTCCAGCAGCGGTATGTGTTGCTCTTTTCCCCCTTTTCCACCCACTCCGCAATTACTAAGACATTCCCCACAGCCTCACCCGTGAGCTCGAGAAGAAGTTCTCCGACCGCCACGTCCTGATCCTCGCCTCGCGCCGCATCCTCCCCCGCCCCAAGCGCTCCGCCCGCTCCCGCAACACCCAGACCCAGAAGCGCCCCCGCTCCCGCACGCTCACCGCCGTCCACGACGCCATCCTCACCGACCTCGTCTACCCCGTCGAGATCGTCGGCAAGCGCCTCCGCACCAAGGAGGACGGCTCCAAGGTCCTCAAGGTCATCCTCGACGAGAAGGAGCGCGGCGGCGTCGACTACCGCCTCGACACCTACTCCGAGGTTTACCGCCGTCTCACCGGCCGCGGTGTCACCTTTGAGTTCCCCCAGAGCGGCTCCACCGAGTACTAAGCAGCTCCTCTCAACAAAAGAGGGCAGCCGCTTGGTGACGGTTCTTAAAAATGGGTTTGGTCGGTTAATGGTCAATGGGTGTTTGGCATTTTAGGTCTGCTTGCGATGAGAGCATGGCAATGACTGGTTGGTCAACGATTAAAATGGGTCTGGCGTCTAAAGGATGTTGAACATGGCGGATTCAGTTAGGCCGCCCCAAAAATGCATATACCGCAAACTTGACCACTCCCATTCGTCTTTCCCACTGTGATAGTGTTCTTCTCCATGTGCCATGATCAAGCAAAAAAGCGGCCCAACGAGTTGCATCTCACGTGACACTGCTGGGCTTCACGCAACTGGTTGGGTATCATTCATCTAATCTTCGCTGATGCGTCCCACTCCCAGGACGCACCAGTATGCGAGTTCCCTCTTTTCCCTCGCCTCTCTGTCCTTGCCCTGCGTCGTACCAACGTCGCCCTGCGCCTCCGTCTCCCACTCGATACGTACAAACATGGGTATCTCCAACACATCCTCGTCGCCCTGCAGCGCACCGTTGGCGTCGTTTGTGTAGCCCGGCGCGTCCACCTTGAGCGACGCCGGGACGACCTCGAGCACGATGCTGACCCAGTTGCGCCCGCGGTCGTAAATCTTGCCCACCTCGGCCTGCTGCAGCGTTCCCTCCTCGCCCCGCCGTCGCTCCTTTTCCGAGTCGTCCTTGAGCGCGTCGTCCCACATGTCCGTGTTGGCGTCGATCTCGAACTGCGGGCAGAGGACGGTGACGGTGCTGGCGAACCGGCCGGGCGTGCTCGAGGGCGTGGCCAGGGACACCTTGACCGTCTCGAAAATGGGATTCTTGAAGGTCAGCAGGTACTGGACGGGCTTGAGCGGCGTCAGCCAGAGTTCCTGCGGTATGGGCGGCCTGGCCGTCGACGGAATGTTCTGCGCCTCCGAGGTGAGGGGTTTGATGGTGATGGTGGGGATGTAGCTGCCCGCCACCAGGCGGATGCGGAAGCGCGTGTTGGAGATCTTGGCTTCCGGCTTGCTGATGATGTGTCTGCATATCGGGCATCGCTTCGACCGCTTGGTGCGTAGCAGATACGGAATAGGCCGTAGCTCATCCGTGAACCGTACAGAGTCTTGTTGGTGTGTGTTTTGGGCCATGGTGGCGGTGTCCTCAAAAGGCGTTTGGTGCAGCTTCTCGATCGCCGCAGACTCGTCCAGGTCCGTCACTTTCAGGCCTTCGTCGGCACTGAGGGCCTCCCGCATCACTTGCACTTTGCCCCGCGCCTGCTTTAGGCCATAGTTGTTGCCTGTGTACAGACTCATGATCCGTGACAAAGATCCGGGAGAGGACAGACCCAGGTCGCCGAGAGAGGACAGTCCACCGGACGAAGGGTTGGCGTTGGCCATTTGGTTCTGGTAAAAGGACTTGAGCTGCGCAAATTGCAGTTCCGTGTCCATGTCCTTGGCGTCCAGCTTGTAGTCACCGTTGCCCTCCTTCTTCCTCTCTTTGTATTCCTTCGGGGTCAACTTGGGCTTGCCGCCATTCTGCAGCTTGGCCAGCTGTCCGTGGATACCGTTGGGTCTGTCAAACTTGATACCGATCTCGGTCGAGCTCCAGTTGCAGTAGGAGCATGACAGAACATACGGTCCGCCGTGAGGGGCAGACGTGTCGGGGTTGAGAAGGTTGGCTTCCGGAGGTGGTGTATCCAAGCTCGTGACTGCGAGAGGGCCGATACAGATGGGACACTGGAAGCAGCTGCGGGTGCACCTGTTGCAAAGTCAGCATCTTCGTCGTCATCCCATGTACTGCAGTGCAGCTGCAGCAGCTACCAGTACGGCGGCGGCATACCTGTTGCCCTCGCTTTTGAGGTTGCTGCTCGGAACCTCAAACAGACAGTTGGGACAGTAGTAGGTGACAATCTCCTCATTGACGCATCGCGGACACCTGATCTGGTGACAGTCCTCGCAGTACATCAGATGCTCCAGAGGATACAAGCTGAAGTTGGCGCGCGGGGCGCGAGGGTCAAAGGTTCGTTCGTCGTCCTCTGGGCTGCCGGGCGTCGAGGAGCCATCTTCGCTGGACCGAGTCTCGGAACAGGGGCACTGAATGTAGGTGTAGGGTGTTAAAGGCGCCATATCCACTCCGACATGGCTGGCAAAGCTAGCGGACTCTGTTCCGTGGAGGACGAGAACGGAAAAGGACTATGCAGCGCGAACGTCGCGGCCGAACTCACGAAAGGGCGTTTGAGGTTCTGCACAAAGCCCAGCTCCCGGACGCGAAGGGACGTTCCCTCCCAGGTCCAAAGCCACTGACTGCCAGCGGGCGACAGGGCAGCTGTCGGGACCGATTGGGTACCTGCGATAGGTTACTAAGGTAGCCGGCGGGGCCCGGGCCTTGGGGGACAGACGGGCTTACCATGCCCCCGGCGCCGATGCTTATCGATATGGAAGTTCGTAAACAAGAGAGAAGATGAGATAAGCGGCCTAGAACATTGGACGAGGCCTGGGATGGGCAACCTCCAATTAACTTACGGCCGGACAATGGCCTCCAGCAGACACAGACCCTCGCCCCATGGCCATGGACTCGCCATAGCTTCGACCTCCAAGATCTATCATCTAGGGTATGGACGTGCTCGACCACTTCGAAAAACTGCCTTCAGCTCCGCACGAACGGACATTGCAAAGTATGTCGATATGTCAAACCCACGCAAGGCCGAAGACCGGCTCTTGTCACTTTCTCGTTGATTGCTTCGCCAAGATTATCTCGAATAAGCCATCGCGGTGTCACCTGTCGCGACCGGCTTCTGGACAAATCTCGACAACCTCAACGCATCAGACGCCTTCTTCAGGAAATCGTGATCGAAATGAAACGTCTCTCGGTGATGCCGACCGTGATGCCAAAGGCTGGCTGCCTGCATCACTTCTAGCGAAGACTTGAGACCGTCTCTGGCAAGCCTCAACCTTCTTTCCCCCTTGCCGTCCGCCACGCCCGCCCACTAGGATCGCATACTGGATAGTGGCATTCTTACCTCGTCTAAGGCTTCCTTTTGCCATTCAAAGTTCCACCTGGCTGGAAGTTCCCATTCAGCTTCGACGCTTTGGTTGCGGAAAGGCGCCGCGCTAGCGGGCGGCGGTCCAGGCCTCTCTCTGCCTGTATGTCTGTATTCGCTTCGCTGAAGCGGCCAGCCAGCCTGGAGCGAGCGTGAGCTGAGGTTCCCGTTCATTTTGAGGAGCATGTCTCTCGTCCGGTCCGGCCGTGTACGGCGGATCAAGGCGCTGGGATTCGTCTCCGGAACTCCTTTGTGCCTCTTGGTCATGGGGCAGCTGGAAGACTCGTCGAACGCGACTGGGCACACCCTGGTTCGCGCTCTCAGAGAATGCCTGCACTTTGATGGGCTTCTGGCCAGCGCGGCTGATACGTGCAGCAAACCCGCATGGTTTTTTCCGGTCCGTCGTTGCATGCTCGACAGAGACCGTCGGGGCGTCGATCGTGCCTGGGCCTTGGGAAGAGCACGTCGACGCAGATGCAGCCGCAAGCCCCCAGCGTTTGGGCCTCTGGATGCTGACAATTCTCGCCGAGTCCTGCCGCCGACGAGGTGGCGAGCGGAGGCTTGAAGAGACGATACCAGGACGGGCCACATCGGTCTGAAGTCACAATTATGGGATGCAACTGTCCACTGTCTGGCCCTCACGCACGAAAAAGAAAGGCCAGGTGTTCGTCTCGGCAGGTGGCATGAAGCTAGGGAATCAGAACGCGAGCCGTGGTCCCATTGCGCTGGATTTCGTCGTGGATGATCCCAGCAGTTGAGAGCTGTGGCCAGCCTTTGACGGGGAGCACAGCAGCGGATGCATGTCTCTGCTGGGGCTTGGGAGCTGACCTTTGAGACTCTCCAAATACCCGGGGTTGATTACCATGTATCCACGGAGCCAGGTCTCGTCGGCTGGTCTTCTGACAAAGACGATGAATCAGACATGGGCATCACATTGAGCCCAGGCTCTGGAATTTGCCGCCTGGCAATTGCCGCCATCGTGGGGTGTGCCGCTTGCTGCTGGGAATGACGTCCTTTCGCACATTCGATCCAAGTCCGAAACTGAAAGCTCTAGAGCTTGGATCAGCTGAAGACGGCGAAAATGGAGGTCTGTCCGCCGAATGCGACCGCGGCCGTTGAGAAAATAATGTGTGACCCCACTGTCAGCACCTCCAGCGTTGCCGATAAATCAGCAGAGCCAGCAGAGCTGTCCGAATTCGACATTTCCAAGAGATATGGCACTGGGAAGACGAGCTGCCGATGGACTAGGCGCCAATGAACAGTGAGACAACACTCTATCGAGCGAGGCCTTCGCTGGCAGGGCCAATAGGGGAGCTCCATGATGCAGGGTAGCTTGGACCGAATGATGCATCGAGGACGGTGATCCCCATGACAAGCCTCCGGACTGTGTTCTGATGGAGCACTACAGGACGCCGACTGGGACGCTTTGCATCACCACCCGAGGTTAGCTCCATGCCAGAGTCCCAAAGGGAGGGTCCAGCCTACTGGCACACGGATCAGTGGCAGCGTCTTCCTGTCATCGGGAGGGAGGAAACTACCCAGCGCCGTCTGTCTGTCTCTTATCCTGTCGATCATCCCAACGTCGTCTTGCAAATCGTCTTGGACCGCGTCACAACAGTGCTGGTGGGTACGCAGACTCTGTTTGAGACCTCCAGACATCATCTGTCGCCGTTAGAGTCGCAAAGGTCTACTTTCCGAAGGCTTTGCCAAAAGAGTTCGGCTCTCGGACGGGACTCTTCCAGCGGTGCAGCTGATGCTGCAGCCAGGGTCTGCGTTGCTTACACACTTCACGCCCAGAGTCTGACAACGCATCTCAGCTGCGAATTGATGACAGGCACACCCGCTTGGTTGCTCGCGCACTGCCTGCTGCAGCACAGCGCAGAGCAGGCCCAGAACAGCCCAGCCTGGGGTAAGGTAGAGAAGAGCAGGGCGAAGGGGTTCGTCCATCGAGACCCAGTGGCGGTCCGGTCTAAAACATGGCGGCTTCACGCCCATATCCTTGTTTCTCCCGCCGCGTCACTCGACAAGCAGCTCGGTCCGTGGGAGGGGCGACTAGTCTCACAGCGGCTCAGACAAGAGTCCAGTCCCCAAAAGTCGGGTCAAGTTGCGCTGGTCTGGGATAAGTCACATAAAGCCATCACGACGCCCACCCGAAGACGTTTCCTAAGGTTTGCGGCGTCCGTTATTCCATCCAACCAAAGCTCCCCCGAAAGCCTAGTCTCGCCGTTTTCGACGAGGTCTAGGTCACAGTGACGGCCGTGGTCATTGTTCGCTGCTACGGACGTACGAGACAATTCCGCTAGCCGGCCGAGTTACCCTCTTCGACAGAGGTAGATCTCCCGCGAGGTGTCTTTGGAGCGTTTGGTGACGGGCCATCGACGGTCCGGAACGCTTTTCCTGGCAGTCATCGGCGCCTCTGACCTGTTCCACCGCGTGAAGTCATGAGACTTTGGCCGCATCCAGCCGGTCTTCCCTTCGGGGGTCCCTTCGGCTCTCGTCGAAAAGAATCGTCGACCGATCGCCCATATCAACGCGCCAAACCCCCCAGGCTGTCTCAAGACGCTACCGCTTTCACCAAGTCTGCTCGTCGTGATCCTCGTCCTCGACCTCGCATGTCGCTTCCGCCCCCAAGTCCAATCATGTCGACGTCATCCTCAGCATGGAAGTCAAAGAAGTTTGGTGTGCCCATGATGGAGGGAAGGGCTGCTCAGATCTCCAAGGTGAAGCGGTGGGATGGTGCGGCAAGATCTTGCAGTGACTGGGACAACTTGAGAAGAGTAAGTCGTCGAATTCGTGGCCGGTATGGCCAACTTCCCGAGAGATTGGCGATGTTAATGTCATATCAGGACCCTGAATTGTGGTTTCGAGGCGGAAACTGCTTCGTGCACTTGTACGGCAAAGGCCAGTCACGGAGAGGGCCTGCTTTCAAGGTACCATTCGGCGCCTTGCTCTCAGCACAGTGCCACCCGCTTGTCAGAAAATTCATGTCCCGAGAGGCATCAGAGACAGCCGAGCCTTTCGAAGACGAGCTCGAGGATTTGGACAGATGGAACGCACTAAACCCTCACGAGAGGGTCGAGCTGTACATCCCGGCCCCCCCACTAGCGGACAAGCAACAGGCGTTTTC
Organism: Colletotrichum sidae; assembly: GCA_004367935.1. Classification (NCBI taxonomy): domain Eukaryota; kingdom Fungi; phylum Ascomycota; class Sordariomycetes; order Glomerellales; family Glomerellaceae; genus Colletotrichum; species Colletotrichum sidae. The sequence goes on along the minus strand of QAPF01000054.1, from coordinate 88,521 downwards.
TTACCACTTGGCAACGCGAAACCTGTTTGCTTGGATTTTTAGGCGCTCAATGGTCGGCGAGCATCTCGGCGACGCCCTCATTCAACTCTTGAACAGCATGGCAGAGTCCAGGAGCCCCGGCGAAGACAACGTTACGGACATCGTCTCGTACCTGGACGAGGAGGGTTATATGGACATCAAGGGCCAACCACACCACGCATTGGCATTGCTGCATCTGGCCGAAACCTTCCAGCTGCGAAACATGTACATCGATGCGTTCAGCCACTGCGTTGGAATGAGCGAGGAGTTGTTCTGCAATGCCGAGTATCAGGTATGAGCGTTGGAATCCGTTGTCTCTCGCCAACGTTACTAACAGGGGTGCAGCATATTAGCTCCATCTCAAGAACGCTCATTCGACGAGCACGGTCTGATATGAATAGCCGCCTCAGCGAAGCTGGCACGATGCTGAAGACATTCCTCGAGGAAGAGCTCTCCGAAACCAACCTTGGACTCCCGGCCGGCGGCCGCGCTCACTTGGACCGGTTCCGCGCCTTCATTCTGTCCTTTTACAATACGAGACTGGGATACTACCCTCCGCTGTCTCTCGACTCCAGGAGCACCATCTTTGACCCTGAGATCTTTGAGATTCTCCGCAAGGACTTTCGCGCTGTGTACCAACTACTGGTCGATGAGGAGTTTACCTCGGCGGAGAGCAGCCCGCTGCTCGCCCAGGGAGGTGTCTGCGCCGTTCAGAGTGTCCACGACTTTGACGATCGCTGCAACTTCGAGTCTCTGAAGCATCCTCTGCCGCTACTGCCTGAGCTTCTTGACGACAAGGCATCACGCCGTATGTCGCTGCAATGGCTCGCCAACACGGCTCGGGGCGACAAGCTCAAGCCTGATCACCGTCTCCTGGCGCACGCCGCGCTGACCAAGGCTATGAACTTCCGCGAACCCGAGCTCGTCGATAACGAGTTTGTGAGAGCTTACCGCAAGTTCGAGGAGGACTCGGTCGCACCTCACACTGCGAAGAACGAGAAGACGGAGAAAATCAGTCCGGTCGATGGTCGCAAGGTGCGATGGATCTTGATATACGCCGTCTATCAAGTGCTGCGCAACTGCACACAACCTCCTCCTGAGGTTCGTGATACCGTTGATGCCGACTATCATCTGGCTGTCTCGACCGAGCAGCTTCCGCCGTGGAAGAACAAGCGTGGCTTGAAGCCGCTGCGTCCCAAACATCTGGAGCTCAAGCCGCAATCGCAGCGCTCCATGTCTGTTGTAGACTGGGAACTAGGCGAACCTGCATCGCCCGCTCTCATGTCGCCGAGCATTGTCATCCAACCTGACGTCGACTACGTCGCCAAGTCACGTCGTGACGAGCTTGCCCGCCGGCAGTCTGTCTGCGCTGCTTCCACTGGATCTCCTTCGCGCAGCCGAAGCGTCTCGCGCAACAGCCCGTTCCGCCGCACTCTCAGCATCTTCCGCAAGAACGAGGAGGAGGCGCCACCCGCACCAAGAAAGGTCTCGTACTGCGAGATTGTGGTCCACGGGTACGGTAATGGAACCAACGCCGTCACCGTTACCAAGCAATCCGAGCCAGAGTCGGAACTATCGCCAACAGCAGCTGTGCCGCGCTCATTTTCTACCTGCTCCGAGTCCAGCCGCATCTCCGAGGCGTCGGCAGGTGGCGTCAGCTATGTTACGGCAGAGTCCTCGGCGCCGCCCACCTCGCCCGAGTCGCCGGACAAGAACTGGCCTAACCAGGATTCTCCCATGCTGAGCCCCATCCCCCTCCGCGGCAGACGTCGCGTCAGGGAGGTGCTGTCGTATACCGGCACGCCCCGCGCCAGTTCGTCGGAGTGGTCCAATAGCCGGAGGCACAGCGTCATCGGGAATGGGAGCTATGCCGCCGACTATGAAGAGCTGATCAAGGAGTCGGAGGCGCAATTCCACCGCCATGAGTTGGAGCCTCTTCCCTTGCAAATTCGCAAGGTCAGCGCGGTCAATGTGGAGGCGTCGATCGCGGAAGACGTCGACATGAAGCCTGAGTGGGAGCAGTTCAAGGATCTCGGCGGGCTCATGTGCCCGACGCCCCTGAACATTTGAAAAGGGAGAATGTGTATGATTCCGTTTGTCTTAGAGTGGGTGTGTACGGATACCTGACGAGGCTTCGAGAATTTTCTTTGTATTTATTGGCTGGACATGATGAGAGATACCCTCTGCACCCTCCCTTGCCACCTCTGTTCTCGCGTAGGGAACATTTTCATGGCGTCATCGAGCATGGACAGTAGATGGCAAGCGAGTATTGGCAATCACCAGTTTCAAAAAAAGAAGAATGATTTGATATAACATGGCAGCTCCACCATTTCGTGTGACATCTCAAGCACTCTGCAATCCTGGCCACCATGTGGCTTCAGCCATGTTGTGTTGATATGTTCTGACCTGGCCTCGTCCCAGCCAGTCTGCAGCGAACACGATCAGAACCATGCCCGAAAGTTTTGCCCATTTTCCGACGCCATTGTTTGGGTTTGGTGCTGACGCTCCACATTGCTTACATGATGAGGCTGCAGCTGGTTCCCATTGCGTGGAATCGCAATCTTCAACCCAGCCCCAAAGCAGACAAGTCAGACGGGTCTGTAGCGGCGCGTCGATAAGCAACGCAACGTATCAAACACCTGCCGGCGCCATTTCCTCCATTGGCCGCCAGATTTCTTATCCTCCTCATCCTTTTCTTGTGTTGTTTTCCGTCTTTTCAGTTTCGATTGGGCGCATTCTCTTACGCAGTAGACTGTACACCGGTCTGCTTTAGTTCCCGATCGCATGGGAAGCTGAGTTCAGCCCTCACGCGAGTGTGGCAATTCGTTCGTTCCTCTTTTTCCCAGCTGGGTAGTCCCATTGGTTTGCGCATGAGAATTCCTTTATCGTCGCCATTGTTGGAGCGTTATTCGGGTTCTTGACATCGCCAACCACCCTGCTTACTCGGTTTTGGTGGTTTTGGAGGCGAGTGCCAGGCCATCGACGATTTCGCCGCCTAGCGAGGTAATCATGTAGCCAGACCCGAGGAGCCAGGCGCCGCTGTTGGGGGAGAGAAGTCAGTGATGATTGTTCTAGAAGAGTTCCTAGCGACATTCGATCGGCCACCCCGGAAAAGGGAGGTTGTGAGTGAGGGCTTACTTGGGGATGATCCAGAGGAAGAGCAGGTCGAGCGGGGGGTTGTGGCCGATGTTGTCGAAGCCGGAGAAGTACTCGTTCGCCCCTATACCGCCGTTTCTGTCAGTTCCCCACTGGTCTTCCTTTCCTCGCGCGTTTCTTTGCGTGTTGTTTTTCGTCACTTACAGTACAGCACCGTTTTGCTCAACGTCATGACCGCGGCGCTGAAGCCCACCACCACGGCCAGGGCGCCCGCGCGCCCGCCGACAACCTTGCGCACGCCCAGCGGACCCTCGACGCCCCTGCCGCGGGAGAAGTACACCCACACGTACCAGAGGTACATGAGCGTCTCGACGGCGTTGAGGGTCCCCTGGGCGGACGTGAAGCCGTTGCGGGCGTTGAAGGCCTTCCAGCCGTAGACGTGGTCGACCTCGCCGTAGAGGGCGTAGGGCACGTACAGCGGCCAGTGGAGGTGGCCGCCCGGCATGGTCCATGGGCGGAGGAGGACGTAACCCGTGTCCCAGATGACGAGGGGCAGGGAGACGAGGAGCCAGAAGAGGGTGAGGCGCGTCGGGGCGTGGGACCAGGCGTGCGGGGCGGAGGACTTGTCGCGCGGGAGGAGGGTGGTTGCTACTGTGTTCGCGGCGGATGTCGCGGAAGCGGTGGTGCTGGTGGTGGTGCTGGTGGTGGTGCTGGTGGTGATTTGCGGTTGGGGTTGTGGAGGTGGTGTCGGGGATGGCGAGGCCGATGTGCCGTTTGGCAGGGCGCGCGAGGAGGAGCGGGTAGACACCATTTTGGGCGGCGGCGGGTGGGAATAGCTTCAAGTTTGGGAATCGGGAGAAGGTTGGATGGGAATTGGCGAGTGAGCAGACGCGTTTGTTGAAAGGGAAATGGACAGCAAAGGTCTCCCGGAGAGATTGTTAGGCCGCGTCGGACTCGTAAACGGCTGCTGTAATGGTCTCCTCCCCCTCCCCCGATGGGACTTCAGACAAAAGGCTAATTTACAGAGGGTAACATGATTTCACGGGGTGTGATTGAATGCTGCCGTCACGCCGCCTCACAGGCCTCCTCGGCGCGGATTTGGGGAGTTTCCCGAAACGGTTGGTGTGACACGTATTACGTAATGCGACTCGTGCGGCTGCGGGGTCTGTGTGCCGTGGGACCGATAAGATAAGAATATCGATTACCTTACTTTCTCCGTACAGAGGAGTGGGTGGACTGGCCGTGCCCAATGTGAACGATGTGTTTCTGTTCGCACCGCCTACGGGAGACAACTCGCAGAGATAGCCTAACCAAATTAAATGAACCCGGGCTGGAAAAGGAGCCTACAATACAACGCAGGACTTACACGCGTATTGTAGTAGGATTCTCAATCACCTTGGCCACCCAGCATTGCCACCCCTAGTTTTCCAAGTCCGAAGCGGCGAGACTGGATGATGTTGTTGACAGAAAAGCGGACAAGAGCCACTGAAAAGTGCAAAACGTTATGCCTCGCATCTGTCACCTTCAATCTGATCGGTAGTGGCTGACTAGCGAGCCCACAAAGCTACTCAATATCCTGCAAGGCTTTTACAACCGGCTGCTCATGTCCATGCCGAGTTGAATCTGCAGAGGCAGATCAGGAGCATGAGGCCCCTCGGCCTCAGTGTAGCGCAAAATTCTGAATAACGCAATTATGTGACGTGACTCTGGCCCCCGCGAAGACGTTGCATGCGTTGGCATTGTTCGGAACGCACCTGGCGACAGCCTGCACAGTATCCGGCACATACCCCCCGCTTGGGTGACTCCATCCGGCCCTGTAGGTATCGGGGAAGATGGCACCGCCTGATATCCTGGAATAATATCCCTCGACTTTGAAGGAGAGAAGCACAACGCAAAGCTGATTCGCCGAAACTTGATAGCCCCTGCCAGGGCAAAAGGTATCGGTAAGACTGAACAAAGCCGAGTTTGAATTCCCAGGTCCCGGCGTGGGAATGACGATTGCCCCGGGCGTAGACGTTAAACCTCCTGCGCCGCTAATACCAAAGCTCAGACCCCCTCTGGCGTTCATTCCGGTCCCCGTGTAGCTAACGGTTCTGTATATTATCCCGAGGAAAACGTCGCAGGTGATGGCGCCGGACCCTACGACGTTGCTCTGGAAGAGCGGTGCAGAGCAGGCGACTTGCGTATAAATCCAAAGGACGATTGTAGTTATGTAGATTGCTGAGATCATAGTAACCAAGAGTTTTTGATTCGAGGCAGGAAGAGTGTTTTGTTCAGAGAATTCTGATGTCGAATGTCACGGCATCAGTGCTGCGACAGCGTGTCGACCCCGAAATTTATATCAAGAAAACACCACGGCTCGGAGCCGAATCGCACACGTTGTTGAAACCTGCAGCCGCGCGTACACGTATAAATGTAACCTAATCCCTTAAAAAACTATACGTTTATAGGGGGCAATTGCCTTGAAATGTAATCAGTTCCCACTCGGCTATCACGGCCTTCAATTTTGACTTTGAAACCAGCATCAAAATGTCGATTTTGGCTACTTGCCATATCAAGACCACCGCTGTATGTGGCAACTTGAAATGAAGCCCATAGGAGTGCAACAACGCCGAGGTGAAAGTATATCTCCCTGTCGTAAGCCGCCTCGTCAGCCTTGAATAGACCACGATGCTGGAAGGCCGCGTCCAATGTTCGTCAATAGCAACCACCGCCGGAAAATTGCCGCTTCCGGTGCGGCGTTACATACCGAAGCCACGAAAGATGCAATGTCCCACTACTTTACAATATGCCGCGTGTAGCATGCACGTAGAGAATAAGCCAAGATGGCAAGGAAGCTTGGAAGTCCTAGTCAAAGTTTACGAGAAAGACATATCGCTTCGGGCTTGCAGAAGTAGACCTGGGTGCCATATGAGCCACTGACCTCAGTAACTCTGCTATGCTCCAATCTTGGGGAACATCATACGCCCTCACGGACTGCTTGTAGTGGCCGAGCCCAAGACGTGGAGGTAAGCCAGCGCGCAAGGAGCCTACGCGGAAGGAACTATATCACTTCTGTCTACGACAGCATGGGCATGGAAGTCAAGGGATAGTGCAAAACAAAACAACACTCAAAACCAAGCTTTTGCGAGCCAGAGCTACAGCTAAACTTAACCAATCCTGCTGGAAAGCTCCTCTGGAACACTGCCATAATACGCACTTCTCATCGACAAAGCCACGTGCAAGCCTGTACCAGAACAGGCGCCACGTCACAACTACCCCTGCAAAGATTCCAGGTTGTCTCTCTCGATCATATGTTGAAAAGTATGCTTCGGCCCTAGTTACCAGGCCTGTGACTCTTCTCAAGAAGCTATCACACACGACAAAAGCTCGCCATGTGCATCATGATGGCGGAAATGGTTCTCCTTGGAATAGTCTGAAACCTTAAGGGACGTCCATGCCAAGCAGCCTAAAGCCTCAGGAGCGGCGAGCGCAAAAGCACTCCCGCGCCAGGCAGAGACGCGGATGTGGTTGAAACTTCTCACGTCCGCTGCCAGATAAATCCCTTTAGACTATGGCAGTCTCTTGATGTAGAGCCCCAGGCCGTCATCGGCCATCATGAAGGGAGAAACTTACGCTTTCCGCGGCTGAAGTCTTATGCCAGGCCAAGGTCATCCACTCGGAGAGCATCCACTCGGAGAGTGGATAGAGCATACTTGACGAAAAGTAGTTTCACTGCCGGTTCTCTCTTCGTCGGTGGTTGCGCTTGCTCCCGAAGCGCCTAGGCTGGACAGCTCTTGCGGCTTTTTCAGATGGCGGCAGAATATATTGAGATGTTGCCGCGCCGGGCCAATCCAGTTTCAATGCTCGTTGGGCAAAAGGAGTCGCATTGGGTAGATCTGTACGTGCATGGAGTCCCACAGGAGGCGGCGCCACGTTGCGAGCACCTCGTACTCTTGAGCACTCATCGTATTGATTGACCTCCGCAAATGCCCTTCTTCCTGCGCAGCGCTACTTGAGTTTTTGCTGATGCCGACTGGGCACCCGAGCAATTCTACGACTTAAACATGATGTCTACCCATACTTTCCGGCCAGATTGTCATACATCAATCATACTGGTATGCAAAAGCTCTATGATGTGTAGACCCCGGAAAAAAGTCAAAAAAGAATGAGAGATCGCTCTCAACAGACTATGGTACAGGAACGTGAATGAATTGTAACAGAAGTCCTGCGAAGCAAGACACGCCGGGTATGCATAATTGAGAGCAACGTTGCGACACGAAACATCCAAGGGTAAACCCTCAAGAGGACCGACTGTCTTATTGCGGCGTTGCTTGGTCACCGTAGTTGCGATGCGCATCAGTCTGGCCACTTTGGCGACCTCTCGTTGGCATCGTTGTTGAAGTAGGGACTGTCGTGTAGCTGTATGACCACGGAGAAAGAACTTCGTCTAGAGCATCGCCGTTGATCATTGTATCAGTTGCCGCATGGCCATGTGCTTGAAAAGATGGGGTCGGCGAAGCATATCGACTGGCCTCCTGCAGCGGAAGCAGTTGTTCGTCCGATTGACCATTTACAGAATGATGTCCGCGATTCATTTCGGCCATGAGCCACTCTAGAATCCCGGAAAACTCTTGGTCGTGAGGCGAGCTGTCCAGGACGTCCGGTGCTAAGTTTTGCGGTACAAAAGTATTCGGTGGGATCGTTGACGGCGGGATGACTGTCAGCTGTGGCATCGTGCTGCCAACGTGAGTAGTGTTGCTAGGCTGGCTGATAGCTGGAAGGTAATGATGGAGCTGAGTTGGCTGACTACCATAGTCAAACAGCTCCGGCGTGCCATTGGCTTGCGTGCTTTGCGTTCTTGGTTGCCGTGAAGTGAAATCGAATGGCTGCGCCATAGTCTGAGGTCGCATGCCTAATGGGGATGTGCTAAGCTCGTACGGAATAGGTCTTTCGCGAAAGTTGTTTCTTGGCTGCTGAGATGGAGCGGCAGGCATTGAATGGCTGCTCCCACGCGATGCAACAGAGGAACCATCCTGTCCATCAGATACCTGTAGCCAAGTATCGTCAGAGAGCAGCTCGCGTTCCAGCTGATGCTCTCTTTGTCTTGTTCGATGTACGCCGTGAGACGCTGCACTTTCCATGTATCCTCCGTGACCAGGACCGTAGATCGCATGTGCTGGTGGTGTACGCACACCAGCAGGAGCCGAAAGCTGATTTGAAGGACTGCGCAGATCATCTGGCGAAGTGTCTCCTATCAGTTCAAAGTGAAGAATTTGTCGCTGTTGCCTATCGTCCTCATGTTCACCACCCAATTCGACGACCGGATGGTGCGAGTTTTCAGATGGCGAGCTGACAACCTCAAAAGCTCGTCGGAGTGCCGCCGTGACTTCGCGGCTTTGTTCCGGGTTCAGGGTAGTACGGGACAACTCTTCGATGAACCGCGGCTCAACTTCATCACCGACAGCACCAACAGCAACACCAGTCTGGTTGGAAGCATCCGTGTATGGAGACTCAGGGGGTTCCTTGTCGGGAAACACCACACTCCACATGGCGTACCAATCGCCACCCGTGACGTCCTTCAGCTCTTCCATCCTATCCTCGGGTATGTAACGATCCCAATAGGCCGGAGTATCACGCCGGAGGCAGTTCCGAGCGCGGATGTGCGCGTCCCGGAGTGCCCCAGATTTGAATATCTCGAAGCAAGTCGGGCAGTGAAACGGCAATTTGTGATGCCGCTGCAAATGCGACTTGACGTGGCGGCAGCACAGTTGCGGGTGAAACAGACATGCCATGTGTCGTACGGGATCTAGTTTGAAGAAGTGGCAGGCCCAGCGCCTGCCGTTGTCGGGCTCCGCATCCCGCTCCGTCGGCCGGCCCGGCCCGGACCCGTTCCCGCCCGGTGGCGGAGTTTCGTCCGGTTTTTTGCCGGATGCCCCGAATTTCCGCTTCTTCGCCGGGCGCGACGGTTCTCTCGGCGCACGAGCTGCTGGTGCAGCACCGCGATTCGCCTTTTGCCGACTGACAGGGTGCGTTCGGATGGGCAGCGTCGTTGGGTCGAGTGGCGGTGTTTCTGCCAGGACGGTATCCGAACCATTCGTCAGACTTCCAGAGGCCGCCCACAGCGCCCTGAGGCGCGTCTGGTTCAGGCATGGCATGGCGACCAATGGCGATATCGAGCCGACGTGTAGGACACTGTGCGCCGTCCGCCAAGAGGTGTCGATCCAGCCTATCGAGACCTCGCTGATGCCGCGACCCGGTCGTCGCTCTTCCCAAAGTACCCAGAACCATGTTGGCGGTTGAACCGAGAAGGGATGGTAGCCGATGAAGATCTCAATCGTGGCTGAGGCGACCGTGACTTGGACTTTGCGGCATAGGCTGTCGACGTGCTTGAAGACGCCAATGTTGTAAATGTGGACCAGGAGGATGTACAGAATGTCTGCCGTGTTGAACAGACTTGGCGAGACTGGTTTCAAGTTCGCGTCGTCGCTCTCGAAGAATCTCTCGATGGAACCCAGGTGGTCGAGGGTGAGGGCCGCCGCTGGACATTCGGGTGCGGCCCATTGGTTATGGTCGCTCTGGGTGCTTTGCTGAACCCCATGAATCTTGTTGCCACTGGTCGGTGCAGACAGTGAGAGTGAAGGCTTCCTTGGAACAGCGGTCGCATCAGGTTGGCCATTTTGTTGGTGTTGAGGAGCAGCATCGAATGAATGGCTGTTCAGGGGCCGATCAACCTCTACGCCCTGAACCATGCTGTCTGTAGGCAGGGGCATGCCCTGTCGCAGCTGGTTTGTGTGCTTGTCGTTCGCTGTAATGTGTGGCTACTGTACCTCAGCGTCACCAAGCCTCAGGCGGTTGGGTATTTCCTCAACCAACACAACCTGAACGCGGGTACAGCCTGATATAGATCGAAGCGCACACCCGTAAAATCACTGGATAAGAATATTGATCACGGTGCTATGTGATATGGTGAGGTAGAAAAAGGACCGGACATCTATGCTTGGAGACTGGCCATTCGCTCTGATATGGCTACCGCCACTTGGAAGCAGTGAGGCTTACAAGCTCTCGTTGACCCATATGGAAAACCTCACCGACGGTGACCGCGCACCACCAATTGTACCTCAAAAGTTGCCTTATAAGCTGCACATTATCAATCACATCACTTATTTCCCACTTTTGATCGATTCTGGCAAATGGCAGGCCGTCTAACGGGCTTGCGTCGCAGAAGACGACATCCTGGTGGACGAAGGCCAACCAATTTGCTGCAGTGCTTCCTAGCTCCGCCACAGCAGGCAGCCTCAGGGAAAATGCGAAGCCTCAATCGTACCGACTATGACATCAAGCCGGACAACACCAGGGGTGGAGAGCCTCACGTGCCGTGGTGGAGGCCTGAGAGGAAGAGAGCACGATGACAGATCGCTTCTGCCAAGTGACTTTCTAATTCCTTGCCATACGAGTCTGCGTGTTCTACCGTAGGTACTGTAAGATCTTTCAAGCGCGTTGTGCTGTCGCAGGAATAACAAATAGCCCTCTCGTGAAGGACGTAGCGAATGAGATTGGAAAGGAGATGCTACTCCTGATCTGGCGTGAGTGCCCCTCTCTTGCGCAATTTGCGACCAACAAGAGTGTAGGCAGCCCTCGTACACCATAGGCAGCCCTTGGAAAGGGCACATGCAGGTTGCCTTGCTGTCAGGCTTGCCAGCGAAGCTAGCTCGACTCGGCCATCTCGAATCTGCCTCGCGGCTTTACGCGCAACTGCGCGTGCACTTGACACCCCTCTCCATTGCGCGTTGATCGTACGCGCAGGTGCGCGCAAGACCTTTTCCTTTCGAGACGAAATAGACACCCCAGGGTGGTTGTACGAATTGCACGTCCATCTTGCAAGTGCAGCTGTCCTCAACACAGGAATTCCTGAGCATTTGCGCGAACAACCGCGTGTTTTCACCAAACAGGCGCCCGCAGGATGAGAACATGAGGGGAGACGAGGTTATGGGCAAATTGCCCCTTGCGTCTCGGATTGATATTACTTGAGATCCCATCGCAGTGAAGTATGCATGATGAGAATTCGACACAGTCAGACGCGTGTCCTGACCCCCAGGTACTCACTGAACTATGGCTGCATTGCAAATTCAAGCACGGAGCCGAAACGTTCACTTTCGGCATGCCGTCGCGGACATAGAGTAGTGCACGCATAGGCGGGCCCGTGTCAGCCCACATCACAGCCTCACCGACAAGACGACGGGCGAGCTTAAACATTATCCAAGCCTGTAGACTAGTGACGCAAAATCTGTCGGCGTTTAACAGATCAGCAGATTCGAGTTCGGGAATGAGTGCGGGTAGACGCCAAACACAGGCATGAACGACAAGTCTCATGCCTGGCATGTCATCAAATAGTTCGATTGAAGATGCCACCGAAGCGCCGAGAAGTGACAGAATTTCATCTTACACTCTTATATGGTACATATCCGGAAGCTGGTCTGTACAGGCACCCAAAGTCAGCGAAGCTACCTTAGAGGACATCTTCGGCATCCGGAGTTCAGCGGGCATACAGTAGACATTGACGGGTGTTGAAGGCACAAATGAAGGCACAAATGAAGGCACAAATGAAGGCACATATGGTATGCTATGTGTCCCTTCCGTTGAGACGAAGTCCTCGAAATTGGTTCACAGACTAGACAAAGAAATCGTCCTGGTTGTAACTCCTATCCAAATCCGGTGCGAGCTGGGCGGCCACCCCATGGTGTGGGCGATATGTCCGTAGCACTCACATGGGTGTGATAGGATTGCTTAGGTTACCCATATGATTGGTAGGAGCGGAGACTACATACAGACAATATCACAAGCAAGTGCCTACATGTCGATTCGTTTCCACCTACAACACACCAGGCTCTTCGTCAGTTGAACAAACCAACTGGTGCCCTAAAGATCTGCTAGAAGGCGAGAAACCTTCTCGAAAGACAAATGGTGGACAACAGGGCTGTCACAGGGCATTCCCCGAGGGAATGGCTTCCTCATCGAGCCAAGTCTCGCGACCCAAACAGCCAAACCAGGACGATTTCCTCCTTCGTTGAAAGAGCCACCGCATTGTCGAGAATCCTAGGGAGATTGGGACGGCGTAATATCTGCTGTGCCCCAGACCTACGAATGGCGAAGGGGTACCGCAAAGAAAGCGGCAGGGGCAAATGTAAGTCGATCCAGACTTTCAGCTCGGGAAAATACTGATGACCAGGAAGCCAAAGTAGGCGAATGCCCTACGGGCCATCAAGACCAGACAAAGCCGAGCCTACTGCTAGAGGAAAGACCACCCAATAACCTTTCCTGGCCATGGGAGCCTCCGCCCATGGTTTCCAAGAACCCGGCAAAGGACGAAGCAATCTTTGCGGAAAGAAAAGACCAAGCTGGCTCTTCGGAGTGGAACCATCGAATAAAACCTATCAAACAGGAGATTTCCCCGGTCTTCAATGCAGGTTAGTTCAGCCCTGAAGCCACATCGGAGAAACACTCGAGTGCTAAATCCTTGTAGTACCTGTTACAAAAGCACCATGCGGCGAACTCGAAGGGAATGAGGAACACTCAGGCGAAGCGGCATACTCCGAGAGTATAAGCTACCATAACACTCTCCGGGAAAGTCTACACTTTGTGTGGGAAGGAGACCGCATCTCCCACAGGGGCTCTATCACGGACACCAGCCAGCAGAAACCTTCCAGGTCCAATACGGCACCGGTGGGTGCAGGACAAAGTGGAAGAGTGTCCAAGCAGTCTGCTAAACGACGCGACACCATTCCACCCCGGAAAACCACAGAAAGCGCCCAAACACATGTCAAACCCTGTCTCCCGGACGAAGAGAATCAACGTTTTGCCTGCCCGTACTTCAAGCTCGACAGATCTAAGCACATAGACTGCCTGCATTTCCAGCTCAGGCGCGTAAAGGACGTCAAACAACACATTTTTCGAAAACATCCGTTCCACTGCCCCAACTGCTTCATCATCTTTCCCAGCGGCGACAGATGCACGCTGCACATGAAGAACGGCGGCTGCGAGGCCAATGCCCATTGCCGAGATGAAGCCAAAAAGCGCAGTATCTCCGAAGAGCAGAAGATTCGTCTCTATTCGAGGATGACCCATTGCAAAAGCGAGCGAGAGCAGTGGTACGCAATTTGGTCGATTCTGTTCCCCCATGAACCCAGGCCTGAAAGCCCCCTTCTGGGGACCATTCTGGAGGAGACGATCCTCACCGCTCGGCACGCGTATGTGACGAACAGATCGCGAGTATTCTCGGGTCTAAGTGCTACCGTGAGAATGGGAGACGGCGGCCCGCCTAATCCAGCGAGGGCCACCAACTTACCTCAAGACGCATTGGCACTGCCAGACTCACGGAATGCAGTCGTCGGGGTTGAATCCGCCCTTGATGAGCTCGCAAGAGTGGTTGCGAACAGGGGTAGTGATCCTACAGAGCTTTCGTTATGCAATGAACAGCCCGAGGTGAAGCCGGAAACTTCGTCGAATGAAGAGGAGCTACCATCAAAAGAGAATGAGCCGAGTACCATGGGATTGCTCGACGCACTTGAATCATGGGAGTTTGAAGGCTTCAATTTAGCACCACCGATGGATCCTTTTCCGACGGCATGGTCGTCTGCGGTGTGGCCAGAATGGGTGGAACCAACGTTTAATGTCGCAGAAGAACAAAATCTGGTCGACAATTTCACGACCCGGGAGTCATCAAACATCGACTCGCTGTTTGATTCCGCAATTACGACATGGCCCGACCTCGGTACTGGTTCCGGAGACACAGAATCATCAAAAAAATAGTCATGAACTGTATGGGTTTCTTCAAACACCAAACATGTAAGCGATTTGCTGATGTTCGACTAACACATCATTCTAGTTCTTCATTTGGCGGCTTTCTGTAGATTCTGGTGCTTTTTTGACGTGCCAGGGGTGGACGGTTTCTGCATCATTTCTATCTCATGCGGGTTTACTCAAGTTAAACTCTTACTTTTGCGAAGGCCTGCACATATGGCCAACGACCTAGTAAGTGGGAGGAATGACAGATGTACTTTGTTGCATGTGAACAAACACTAGGGATCTAAGTAAGTATTCAACGCTGTTATTTCCAACATCACAATACTGATAACTTAATGTCTCTAGCATCACGCTGGGGAAGACGGCAAAAATGAGAATTACATTCCAACGGAATTCTCTGAAGTGACAGGCATAGTTTGCGACGAGAGCAGCCTACCTAGTCCGGATTGAAAGCCGAAGGAAATAGTTCTTCTTCTGCCGTTGAGAATTGACACAACGCCATGAAAAGAGGAAAGCCTAAATCGCAGAATAACTGGCATGAAGCTGAGGCAAAACTAGCATAATTCCGACGGAGAATCGACCAGAGCTAACTGCGACCCATGGCTGAACATTTCGACACGCAGAGCGTTTTTGTCGAGCAGACGTCAACCGAAAGATGAAATTGAACATTCCTATTATATTCTGTCTCAGACAATGATTGGTGGCGTTAAGAACTATAGCCTCTTATTGCCCTGACATTTGTATAACCTGACGGGAAGAGGGACAGTCGACAGGGATGACGTGCGAAGCTGCGAGGCCCTCTCTTTCTGCCATGGCCTGTTCTCGACTTATGCAGAGAAACATCGCAGGGCCAAGAGTCGGAATATGCTTTCCGCAGTTGAATTATTTTGCATGATAGTTCGAACACCCTATTTCTTCGTCTCGAGTCTGTACTGACATTTTGTGAGAAACTCTCAGCGCCGACCCGGCATGAGTGTTTTACTTGTCGTAGATGGCAAGGGACTCTCTATGCCATGTAATTCGGTCTCTTGGAAGGCAAGGGGAGGCAATAAAGGCTTGTTGATTGCGCTTAGCAGTGCCTTCCTCGACGTTGAACCCTTCGTCCGGACTGATATGCTCTGAACACGGCCAGTAGCATCATGAACCCTCAAGTTGGCCAGGTTTTCATTGAAGGCTAGCTCAGAGACCACGTGCTCACGTATGTCGGCACCATCATCTCCAATCGGAATGACTACTAGCTTGTTACTTGAAGCTTAGTATTGCAGCTTTCAATGAGGAGTTCACCAACGTCGTCAAGAGTGAAGGTCGAAGAGACGCGGAGATTCATCTGGTATTGGTGTGTACGTGTTTGGCTACTTGAAGGCCCAATGGGTTGAGTAGGTCGAATAGGTCCAGTTGTTACCTTGTGTGATGACACTATTCATTTACA
This sequence comes from Colletotrichum sidae, assembly GCA_004367935.1. Classification (NCBI taxonomy): domain Eukaryota; kingdom Fungi; phylum Ascomycota; class Sordariomycetes; order Glomerellales; family Glomerellaceae; genus Colletotrichum; species Colletotrichum sidae. The sequence goes on along the minus strand of QAPF01000054.1, from coordinate 73,196 downwards.
CGATAACAGAATATTGGTTCACAATATGATTAAGCGGAGCCTGCGAAGCTTCGTTACAGGAAACAATTCCAGCTTCGCTAGTATTCCTTACTTAGTTACTATTCTCTATCTATAAGTTTCCCTTCGTGACTAGATTCTTCTTCGACAAGACTCGCCAGTTATATAAACTGAGCATAACAGCCCGCTAACAGACTGAACTGCCGTGATTGGAGTTCTGTATAGTGCAACTATGATCAACTGAGCCGTCAAAAGTCTCGTAACAGCAGGCTTCGTTGATAACGCCATTTGGCCTGGCCATGATTATAGTCTTAGGCTTATGCTGCACTACGATACAACGCAGGTCAACGCCAGAAAGCAAAGCGAGGTGCAAAAAGAAATGGTTGACCCCAACCCGATTTGAACGGATAACCTGTGATGAAGCTTGTTAGTTGCTTGCCGCTTCACGATGCTGGTGCGGAGCGTAGATTTACCTTTCGATCTGGAGTCGAACGCGCTACCGTTGCGCCATAGGGCCGACTGCGGTGCTGAATGGAGTCGCAACCTCGCTTATGGTGAGCAAGACCTAGGGTTGAGCTGGTCCCACACGTTCTTTGTCCATGGGCCCAACTCGGAATTGAACTGTATGTTCAGGTAAGAGCAACGTCGCAAGACGAATGGCATCTCAGTTCATTTGCTTGGCTGGCTTATCTGGACATATGTCAGACTGGGTCCACACAGCAAGCAAGCTCGCCAACATGACACTCGCAGATAACTTAGCCAATGGAGAACCTAGACGTGTCCTGCCTAGGTGACTTCCTCGTGCTTTGCTGCACTCTCTTCACTTAAACAGTTTTCTAAACCCAAGCATCTCTGTCAAGCTTCTTCTAGCTTGATAGCCTAATAGCAATTGTAGCTGAATGAGACTGAATCATACACGTCTGGAACGACTCCTGAGTAGTAATACCAACCTTGGAACACAATGAAAACCGCTCGGCACAATGGCTCCTCGTTCTCTTAATCAACCCCCCACCCCTCAATCACTCAATGTCTAGCAGCTGCCCCTCCACCGTACACTGCAAGTAATGATCTATATAAGCGTCATTGTTTTCGGTGAAGACGGGCAAAAACTCGTCATCGTCATCCTCGCGAAACCACCACCTCCAAGTCTTCCGGTCTCGGCCGGCGTCCACTTCGTAATCGTCGTCCGTTTCGTCATCGCTCGGGTCGACGTCCTCGCGGTCGCTGTCGACATAGTCCCCGTCCGAAAAGTCCTCGGTGAAGCGGTCCCAGACAACGTCGTGCGAGACGTCGCCCCGGACCCATTCGCGGGCGGAATCCGTGTGCCGCAGCTCGTACCAGTGGCGGCAGTCCCACCGCCGCTGTTCGCACACGAGTTTCCGCTCGAACGTGTCCTGGTCGAAGACGAATCTGCGCCGATACACGCGCGAGCGCGGCGGCCGCTTGTGGCACCCCGAGCGGCGTCTGGAGGTGCCGATGAGCGGGCGTGGACACGTGCACCTCTCACTGCATCCGGGGCCCCCGGGGACGTAGCAGCACCGCGCGTCGCCGGTATGATAATGTCTGCCGAAGTGGTCCTGGGGGTACTGGTTCTCGTATCGCCGCAGATGGTGCTCGGCATCATCCAACGTCCAGGAGTCGGGCGAGTCAGGGCATTCAACTTGGGTATTACAGTCGTCGCAGCCGATAATCATGGCCATCTCGGCGTCTGTGAAGCCCATGACCTTCTCGCCGAGGCAGCGGCAGCATGTCTTGCGCTTGACGGTGTCGTACTGGACACCGGGTTTCGATCGCTCTGGACACTTGGGATCGGGTTTCGAGCGCAGATGGCAGGCCACGGGGACTGGCATGAGACGACTGATCTGCTTTTCATAGACGCGACAGTTGGTGATGGTACGACCGAAGCCGCACATGTTGACGTGTGGTTGTGGTTGTCTGAATACTGGGTTTCGGGTTAATGTGAAAGCAACGAGTTGAAATGCGTACTGTGATGTAAGTGTCCGGTCTGCCTGGTTCAGCTTGAAGCGCGATAGTGTATTTATACGACGTAAGACGTAGTGATTTGTCTATGTGGTTTGTTGGCCTACGAACCTTGTCTTCGTGGAATAGACAGTCTGTTCAAACATTGACTTTGATCTGGCCGAGTCACAATAGAGCAATAGGAAGCACACAAAGTCGAACAAAGAACTTTTATTGGGGGGTATCGGTTCGCGTGTGAAAGCTATGTGCAGCTAGAAAGAAATGGGTATGTACAACACTCAAGTGGTATCATTGAATGGCTTGGCGAACCACGCGCGATATTCCCCTCCGCATTTTCGCCGCACGCTCAAGAGTACCAGTTGTTGGGGGTCCACTTGACGTAGCTGGCGTCGATCTTCTTGAGGTCGGGGACACCGAGGTTGGCAGCGTCGATGGCGAGCTCGTGCTTGATGATCTTGAGGGCCTTGGTGACACCCTCCTCGCCAAAGACGTTGGAGTACATGATGGGGCGGCCGAGACCGACGGCCTTGACACCGAGAGCGAGCAGCTTGATGGCGTCGGCACCGTAGCGGACACCGCCGTCGGCGTAGACCTCGATCTTGTTGAAGATCTCGGGGTCCTTCTCGTAGATCTCGATGGCGACCTCGAGGGAAGAGGGGGAGCCGTCGAGCTGGCGGCCGCCGTGGTTGGAGAGGATGATGGCGGGGACCTTGTTCTCGACGGCAGCCTCGGCATCCTCGACGCTCATGATTCCCTTGATGATCAAGGGGAGCTTGGTCATGTTGGCGAGGCGGTGGTACTCGTCCCAGGTGATGAGGGAGTACTCGGAGTCGGCGGAACCGACACCGAAGCGGGCGGCGCGGTGGCGGTTGCCATCGGCGGCGGAGTCAACGGTGTAGACGACACCCTGGGCACCGGAGGCCTCGATACGCTTGAAGAGAGCCTCGGTCTCGGTGTTGTTTGTCGTGAGGTAAACCTGCTGGAAGGCAACCTGACCCTCGGCCTTGACGGCGGCGATCTCCTCAATGGTCTTGGACGCGTAGAGGGCGGGCATGTAGAGGATGTTCTCGGCGGCAGCGGCCTTCATGAAGTTAAGCTCGCCATCGGGGTGGGCGTAGCCAGCGCGAGCGCAGGGGCTGATGAAGATGGGGGCAGAGAAGTTGTGGCCCAGAATGGTGGTGCTGCGCACGCGAGTCAGTATGTGCTCATCCAGCCTTCAGGCGTATGTAGAAAGGGTGCTCGGACTTACTTCAGAGACTGCTCGATGTTGGTGATGTCGACCATGACACGGGGACGGAGGCGGTAGCGGTTGTAGACCTCCAAGTTGTTGCGGTAGGACCACTCGCCAGCAGCTCCGTTGCGGTAGTAGGTGTAGTTCTGGAGAGGGAGGTAGTTGCGAGCGGCGAAGTCGAAGTCGGGAAGACCGATCATGTCATCCAGCTCGGGGAGAGCACCGGCCTTGAGGTCGGGGAGGACGCCCTCGAGGCCGGTGTCAGGCTCATTGAGGAAAGGACGAGCGGCGATGGCGCCGGAGGCCAAGGCGGAAGCGAGAAGAGCAGCGCGCATATTGCCAAGTAAAGAGTGAAGCTGGGTGAGAGTTTGACGAAGCACGTGTGATGTGAGAGATCTCCGGATCAGCAGAGTTGCGGCCCTACGAGTCTATTTATCCAGCCACGACGCCTCGGACTTCTCTTGCCTCTTCCCCTTACTGCCGTAGTCCAGCACAAGTGGTAGCAGCAACTCGAAGTCCTTGGCATACGTCCGAGGCTCCTGGCTCATGTCCGGATGCGGGCAGGAGCGGGCCATGAGCTTGCGTTCAGGGCAGAGTCTCCATGACGTGCGCCATGGGTGCTGGTGAGCTTTGCAGTCAGTCGTGGAACCGGAAGACCCGTCAAATGTTGGGATGACAGCTCTAGCGTCGCATGAAGTCCGATGCTTGAGTCCATAGACCACACCCAGGGAAGGTCGGTCTTGGCGAGACGGGCGTCTTGATTCTTTGGGTCAAGTGAGGGTGGCACTCGGTAGTCGCCAGCAAAGGTGGCAGTCAAGGGATCAGAAGAAGAAGCTTGACTGGTCGGTCAAGAGAAGGCGACGGAGGCACTGCAGCGTTGGCCAAAACTCAGATAGACGACGTCGACCCGCTGCCAAGCTTAACGGACTGCTGTGAAGTCGCAGCGCCTCCTGATCCGGGGAGATGACCGTTATCAGATCTTGTGTGGTGGACCAGTTGATTACGGTAATTCGAGCTGGACTGACGTATCACATTGACGGACGACGGCTAGCATGGAGACAGTTTCACTTTTTTTTTCTTGTCCTTTCTTCGCTATGTCCCGGACTGAGCCCCTGGGAAGTTCAAGCGCAGGGATGTCACGCCTAACTGACTCGCCCTGGCAGGTTGCTTGCCAGCTTAATAACGCGACAAGGTGGTGAATAAGAGTTGGGCCAAGTGATGAGCCTAGACTCGAGCCTTTTGGTAGGGATAATGCAACCTGATGACCGCCAAGTCAGCCCAATGATAGTCGGTCTGTGAGCGAGATGGAGACAACCGCGCGGGTGGTGACAGCGTTAATTGTGACGCTGGAGAGCGACCTCTTCCAGTCCCAGCGTTCTGGATGAGACTGTCAACCCGGCCCTTGAAGAACACAGCGTCACGGACAAACTGCTGCCCCCGATCGAACAATAATCTAGCTCTTGGGCGCTCGGTCGACTTCCGACACGCCGAGGAAGGTTGGCAGCCAAATCCCAACTCTTCATCTCACAACAGGACCAGGCAACCCACGTGTCTGGTTGTCGCGATGTGTCAATTCTCCGATGTACTGGCACTCCTTTTCATCCTCTGATCCCCTTAGCTGTTTGGTTTACTGTTTGCTCTTGAGTGAAATTCATGCTTGAATCGTCCGGTGTCTGGAAAACAACATTCTTGGGGTTTCTTCTTCGAATACAGGGATGAGCCTCGCTTCACGTTTGCTCGCTCACATCAGGTAGGTCACATTTCACCATTTCCATCCCAATGTTACCTACCCGATCGGTATGACGTATCTCCAAAGCGAAATTTCTTCTCCTCGCTCAAACCCGACCTTTCCTGCTGCCCTGGGCCTGGGGCTATTGCGAGTTCTGAAAAGGAAAAGGACGGCGATCATAGTTCCCATTCCGGTATGCGTAGCACAGTCTCCCACTATTTCCATCGCGAGAAATCCCGAGGCTTGACTAGGGTGATCTCCGGCGTCTCTTCCAGGACCGGCTGAAGACTCAGGAGGACGTGTCGGACTTATCGTCGGAGTAGCCCGCAGGCTTTCCCGCAAGGCCTCCCACCGCCACCTTCCGGAACCAGTTTGCGCCCGATGGCCAACCGGGGCCGCGACGACTATCGTGGCGGAGCCGCAACACAAGACTTTTTTTTTTTTTTTGCTGCGCAAGCTAGCGAAGGAAGAATCACGAAAGCTTACAGCTGTGACGCGGCACAATGGATGCCAAGTAGATTCCAGTTCCGCAGAAGCCGTTCATCGCGACAATGAGGCGAGTCGGCCAAGCTTTTCGCTTTCTCTTTTGTGTGAAGCGAGCGCAGGGTGTTGACTCGCCTACCGCGGGGTGAGGCAACGATCTGCGCCAACTCTGGTTTTTCTGTACGGATACTCTCCATGGAAACCCGAATCATGTCTTGATTCTTTTCTTTATCTGGCGTCACGCGGACTGTCTACGTGGTTCCCAAGGGAGGCAGATTTTTCACGATGATGTCAAAAGTGACACTTTATCGACTCAGGTGACCGCCAGTGCTACAACCGCCAGGTCGTACTCACCTCGAAAGTTGCCAACTATCGAAAGCTGTGGTTCCTCAAAACGAAACAAAACAAAAACTGAACATTGGGCTCACGCAGCCAACATGAGAAAATCACCAACACCATTCGCAAGTCTAGCATCCTGCAGGAAGGTGGGAGTCATCCGGAACAATGTACGGTACTTTGACCTTTCATTAACGATGTTTGTTTGCAACATCGCGACCAAGCGCATCGCCTTCCGGAACACGCTTCCCACACGGATATGCATCTTCGCCTACGAAGAGGTGGGTGACAGGTAGCATTCCCGCTGCACGTTCGGGTACGGCGAAATCCACCTAACCGGTTTACACTCTTCGCGCAAGCCTTGCAGACTCACAGACACCCGTGACGCCTTGCCAGCCGGCACAGATCTCGGTCAACCGCCGATCGTCCGAACTCGACTCGACTTTTCTTTCCAACGGGTCACGCACAGCAAGCAAGACGGCCACCGTTCCCGGTGGGTAACCGCCCCCCGTTCTTCGGACATGAGATTCGGGGCTGTTTTGTGGGCACGCGGGAGCCATCCTGCAGTGCGCTTCTTTGAGCAATTAAGACAGAAACCCCGTACACTAAAGATTAAACGCGACGAGAATCATCCCGACTTCAGACCGCGCCCGGGACGCTCCCGTGGCGCCCGCTCACCCAGGGCGGAGACGTCAACCGCGGAAGACCATGGCGAAGAAGCAAAGTTTGCAAACCTCCTAGCGGTCTGGAGTTGAAAGCAGCCCCCATTCCCAACCTGGTTCGACTCAACTAGAGGGCCAGAACCGTGCTTGTGGGTGTGTCTGCGTGTAGTGGGAATTTGCTCAGTGCCCACAGCAATGAAACCCGAGCCAGGGTAAGCCACATGTTGATCTACGCATCCAGCCCGGGAAAACCAAGGATTTCTTTGGCCCTCGCGTAGCGTACTCGCAGTGGGTTCCGGGGATTTGCACGCAACAGGACGCTCGTCAGCACCTTCCAGAAGGTTATTTCGGCCCTGTGATTTAAAATGCCACTTTTCTCTCTCCTTGTCGCTCGCGCCGGCTGGCCATGTGGTTGCAGCCATGGCATCCTGCGTTCGCCCCCCCTTGCGCAGGTTTCATCCCCCGCGACTTTTGGGCTTGGCAAATGAGCTCATGGGAGCAGGCATGTGTCGCAGCTTGGATTTTATTTAGAATACTGCTGCGTGAGCTGTGGCTATTCTTGATTTCTGGTTCTTCGTGACGGACCGGACGCACGAGGTCTTGCAACAACTTGCCTCATTCATGTCAACCAGCTTGTAGCCTCGGGTGCGTAGGACTTATGCCCTGTCACACGGAACTGCAGGGTAATTATGTTGATGCAGAAAGTCATACTCTGTAACTTGGCTCCTCCGAAATTACTTTCCATCGCGTGTCCTTTCGGTCGGGTAATACAAATCATGTCTAGAGATAACGAATGACACCTTCCCATCTCCCTCCCTTTGATGATGTGGAAATAGTAGGTCTTGGGTCACCGCCAAGGTCTATTTTCCCACGAGGACGTCCACCGCGCCAAGACTGTCTTTGTGTGACTGTCCACTGGGGCCTAGATGATATGGAGCCTCCATAACCCACTGGTATGCAGACTAGTCGACCTTGTGTTACAGAATAGGGAGATGTCGAGCGGAATGGACATGAGACACACTAGAGGTACTAGTATATGACAGCAGTTCCGCAGACTTCACTAGATGAAGACATGATGGGCAAGCTTCAGCGCATCATAACTCAATATTATATCGCAATGTGATGCGTGCAATCAAGGAATGGCACCTGTCAGAAAACGCAATTCGATATCATCTCGACGCATCCACAGAATCGTGGAGTAGCATCAGGGGTTCGGGGCGCTTACTGCCTAAATTGGAAGTCCTCCTGCCTCTTTAAGACGTATGCTCGGCTCTTGACCGAGCATCTTTGGGAGGCAAACCACGGTGCTCACCGATAGGGGGAGTCGGTGAAATTTCCGCTGAGAAACAGGAGAACAACAGAAGAATTCAACCGCTCCATCTCAGGTGGACTTGATCGGGCCGACCTCGCGGTTCATTTACATGCAGTTTGGTGTTATCGACGTTAGGGGCGCAAGTTCCCATAGAAGAAGCATTCCCTTACCCTCACATCTTGGACACGAACCAGCTGAAACATACCTGAGATAAAAGTGGCTAAATTTTCATAATTTTGAACCAATACTTCACTTGGTTGTCTAACTATCAATTGCATCCTCGTGTAGACTATGAACAGTGGCAGTGCTCAACGACAGAAGGCCTGATACTGTCTAGGCCCTCGGATGAGATGAGCCAACTGAGATTTGGAGAGTTTGTCAACATCCGAAGCGTGCTGGTTCTATCAACCTCTTAGACTTCTCAAACAGATCTCAGCTAGCTGCATAGCCATACATCGGATCGTCAACAGTTGAATGTCCATCAGACACGAATCCGTCGGCCTTCAAAAGTCTTCTAAATGAACGGTTGCTTCTTGTGATGTTGAAAAATGTGCACCCCTTCGATACAGATAGATAGCCTCCCTTCAGCTAGAATCATTCGAGTTATCCGAGGTTTCATCTCCTGATGCCAGGGAAGAGCAAGGGCATTGGACGAACAAAGGCTCTCCGTCTTGCCTGGAGCCAGCTAGCAAGGAGTGCTGGACTCAACTTCACCGCAACTTTTTCCACTCAACGACGCAGAACATGCATCACGCACACGGTGTTTGCTCATAGTTCAAACCTATAGAGGCCCTGAAAGTCCAATATCCAGAAGAGACTCAAAACCTAGGCTCGAACCGCTGGATGCTAAGGACTTTTCAGTGTTTGCGACATTTATAGGAAGAGGTTCAACAATGCTGTACAAAGTGAGGACGAAAGCGCCGGAGACACCCGGGCCGTGGCCTATTCGGGGCGGGGGCCCGGGACCCACTGTCATCCGGTACAAATTGCGGGGCAAGTCCGAATCACTGCTCTCCGCGCCGAAGGACAGACCTGAACTCACACAGCCACTTCTGAATGTGATGATATAATTAAGAGCTTCAAGAACCGCGATGTTTTGCTTGTATCTGCATGTGATACTAAAGAAGGTATTCAAGAGATCCAAAACCTGTTCGGGGGTGTGTCCTGGCCAACCGCACCTGCCTGCTGCGGTGCAACTTGACGTTGCTATGGTCCCCGACCAATTACCTGATTTCAGACCACTCCAGTCATTTGAAACTCCTTTCTCTTCGACTTTTGGGCCACAGATGCTTCTATAGGTTCTTAAAACAGGGACATTGGATATGTGATTGTGCATAGTACATGTATAGAGCAACAACGAATCCCGGGCTGATGTTTGCTGTAGTCGTTCCACGTCGTTTGCTGATTCCTAACCTGTTCTATAGGTGCAGCAGCTCGTATCGAATTTTCTACAAATGATTAGGAAGGAGCTGACTATTTAGCATAGTTGAATCTTTCTAAAATCATTTGGAGATGTCTCGAGGTAGTTCAATGAGAGACTGGAGAGGCTGACTCCAGGATGGCAATAGGCGCCGAAACGGCAACTACTGTGATGAGTCATTGTCTAGCATTCCCACATACTAAAGACATCTGGCATTGATGTTTTCGGGGATCAGCTCAATTCTCCTTGAGATGATCTTTTGCATTGTCAATGAAGTACGAATGACCAGGTTGCAAGGTCTGTGCAATGTCCTGGATCTACGTCCATCAACTCCGTACATTACCCCGAATTGAAATAAAGGGCTAGTTTCTGTGGCTCGGACCGTACTGTGGCTTGAAGTAGTATTAGTTTGACGCCTGCCACCCGGAAAACGCCGTCCCCGTGGGAAAAGACCTCTGAATTGGATGATTCAGTCTGAGCCATAAAGTTGGAGCAAAAGTTCCAAGCCGGAGACCATCGGTGAACATCAAGGGGCCGCTGCCGTCGAATGCCGTGGAACTTTTGAATGAAACGACGAGAAGCGGTGCAGTTTTTTCCCCGAAGTGAATAACCGAGCCGGAGAATATCGACAAGTCTCTGAAAGCTTCAATCATTCGGCATTCTTCGAAACAACCAGTGATCCTGCATCGACCGAGGTAGAGCATGTTGCGCGGTGCTCGACGATGGAACGATTTCTCACATTAACTCATCCGCACAAGCATTTCTGTTACATTGCAATCAGACTTGAGGGATCCTGGAGGAGATCCGTTGTTTCTTGCCCACAGCTAAATGCTCATCTAACGGCATCTGGTGGCGCGCCTCTAAGCGGCACCATCAGCTCGCGCCACGCCCCGTCATCTGCCCGCCAAGCCCCTTTCTACCCTTGAGACGGCGCGATTGAGATTGACCACATCCGCAGGACGGAAATACTGACGTCGAATGCCTCCTTACTAGACAGCACTACTCCAGGGGATTGGCAGAGATCCCAAATTACCCCCCTGAGCTTCTTTTCGGACCGCGCTCGTTTTTGGAGGAAAATGTCGTTGTGGCACCACGACCATCATCGCAAGAGCCTAGAACCGGGTGATTATACACATGACGCTATTTCGAGCATGAGCCTCCCGAAGCAGGCTCTTTTGATGGCGCAACAGCCGGGTTGCCGCATGGTCGCCACCCCGCCGAACCAGTTGACGCCATCGCGTTATTCTGAAAGCTCTTCTCTGTGAAATTTGACTTCATGTTTCGCCAGTTCCAGCCAAGCCCATCTCCATATAAGAAGGTGAAATTCCCTCCTGTGTTCGAATCTGCTTTCTCATCATTCCATCACAGTTCTTTCCATCTCATTCATTCGCCAACTCATTCTCTCATCGAAGCAAGTCTTCGGGTTCTTTTTCATTCTTTGATCAGCTCTCCTTGGCTCACACACCGTCTTTCCGACCCATTACAATCATTCAACAGAAATCAAAACAGTCACTTCCACTACCTTCACTATGAGAGGCATTCACTTCACGACTGCTCTGGCAGCTTTCTCCGCCGGCACCTTGGCCCACAAGAAGAGCGGAGAATACGGCGCTCCCAAGAACCAGCCCTCCGGCGATAAATCCAACATCGGCGGCAGCGGTGGAAGCAGCAGCAGCGGCGGCGGCGGCCTCGGGCTTCCCTTCAACCTCGGCGGCGGCGGCGGAGGTGCCGGAGGCGGCCTGGGCGGTCTGCTCGGAGGCGGTGGCAAGGGTGGCCTCGACGGCATCCTTGGCGGTGGTGGTAAGAGCGGTGGTGGCAAGAGCGGCGGCGGGAAGAGCGGCGGCGGTCTTGACGGCCTCCTCGGAGGTGGCGGCAAGGGCAACGTCATTCCCACTGGTGTTCCGGGTGCGGGTGGTGCTGGCGGCCTTGATGGTCTCCTTCCTACCGGTATCCTCGGCGGTGGTGGCAAAGGAGACGCCAAGGGGGGTATCGAAGGCCTTCTTCCTACTGGACTCCCTGTTGGTGGAGGTGGTGCCGGAGGTGGTCTCGATGGCCTGTTCGGCGGTGGTGGAAAGGGAGATGCCAAGGGTGGTATCGAGGGCATTCTTCCCACTGGTCTCCCCGTCGGCGGTGGTGGTGCCGGAGGTGGCCTTGAGGGCCTTCTCGGAGGTGGCGGTAAGGGTAACGTGATCCCTACCGACCTTCCCATCCCTGGTGGTGGTGCTGGCGGTGCCGGTGGCCTCGAGGGTCTCCTTCCCACTGGCATCCTCGGCGGTGGTGGAAAGGGAGACGCCAAGGGCGGCATCGAAGGTCTCCTGCCCACCGGCCTCCCTGTCGGCGGAGGTGGTGCCAGCGGTGGTCTCGAGGGCCTTCTTCCTGGTGGCGGCGGTGGCGGTAAGGGTGGAATCGAAGGTCTCCTCCCCACCGGTCTTCCCGTCGGCGGTGGTGGTGCTGGAGGTGGCCTTGACAGCCTTTTCGGAGGCGGCGGCAAGGGCAATGTCATCCCTACCGGACTGCCCGTCGGCGGTGGTGCCGGAGGCGGTCTCGACGGCTTGCTCGGAGGAGGCGGCAAGGGTAGTCTTGACGGCATTCTTCCCACTGGGATCCTCGGCGGTGGAAAGGGCTCTGGCGGCGGTCTCGGCGACATCCTCCCCACTGGCCTTCCCATCATCGGCGGCGGTGGCGCCGGAGGCGACGACGATAGCGACTGCGTCCCGTGCAAAGCACCCTCCACTTTTGAGACCATTGTCCGTCCCACCACCGCTGCTGGCGCTGACGACGACAGCTATGGCGCCCCTGCGCCCACTCAGGCCTAAGCCATCTTTCAGGATGAGCGAGATTCTCAGCTTTACTTCCTCTAGTAGATAGCATCTTGTACAAACTCAGTAGCATATCTGTATGCCTCTTTCACTCATGACTTCCTTACTCAAACTGTAATTTGCAATTAATCGAATGGGATGCATCATATGACTATGAACGACAGGAACAGAAGAGACACTGGTTGAGGCGGAGCGCTGCCGAGAATGCCGCAGCACCAGCAACCCAGTCGGGAATGCCAAAAACAGGGCGAGCGAATCTGCCTCGCGCTCTTCCAAGACAAGCTTCACCAAGCTCCAATAATCCCCAGACAAGCCACAGTCGGGCACTGGATCTGCCTGGGGTCAACGGCGCTAGGCTCTTTTCCCTACCCCAATGCTCGGCCAAGGTGTTGTCCACGCGACCAGCTGCATGCGGGATTAACATGACACCATCGTCAGGTCAGGCAGAAAATCGCGGAATTCTCGCGCGATGCTAAGACTTCAAACGACTGGGCGGCGCCGATCACGAGAGTAGGGTCTTGGCCTGCTTCTCGGGCATTAAATGGACAACCGGCCACCGCTACACTGGCCACGTCGGACAACGATCCATCATTTAGCTTGCCTGGAAAAGACACAATTGATTCAACATGAAGCCAATAACGATTTTCGAGGACCCCTGGCCGGAGAAGAAAGAAGAGATTCCCCTAGAAAGCGCTGCCATTGTGAGTGACTCTGTCATAGAATGGACGTCCTCAGATGAGGTCGCTAACTCTTACTTAGGCACATGTTGATCTGGTAGGGATATTTCTGAAGCTTGTGCCACTCTTCAGCCAAGATGAAGATGAAGAGTTCAATATGCAAGCCCTTGCGTGGTCGGAATGGCGATACATCGCTTACATCCGTTTCCTGGATGTCTACGGGGTATCACCGCACGACTGCCCACCGCCCTGGTGAGAGATCTCCTACTGCCTCTGACGCATGCATAGCAGAGAAGTTGACGATGGGGTCTTAGGGACGTGGCAATAATATGGTACTGCCACCTCCTCTCTCCTTACCACTTCCACCGCCACTTATGGGACAACCGCCATATATCCTACGGCATGAATCATCACCACTTCCCAGTGTCCAAGATGCTCGACCTCTACAAGTCCGGAAAGTGGACGCACAAGAAAACCAAGAAGATGTGGGATCGCTGGAACCGCAAGCTGCCCAGGACCCTGGTGCCGAAAACCCCATTTGTGCTGTGGGACTCGCCGCCGCCGCAGGAAGAGAAGCGTAGATCGAGCATCTTCACGTCGCTCCTTCCCACCAAGAAGTCGACCGACTGGAAACGCGAGCAGCCTGAGCGCATCGTCAACTGCTACTCGACGTGGTGCCAGATCAGCGGCAAAACGCAGTGGGATATTGAGGACTACACCGACTTTAGAGCGGGCGTCAGATCGGAATCGTGTCTGAGATATAACGACCACAAACTTCGCGGCGGGCAGTGCGAGCTGATGCCCTGGCCGACGTTGCACGATCTCAAGGATGTGCTCGGGCGCCAGGTCGCGTTCTGGAAAGCAGCCCTCAGAGCTCGAGATTCCGATCCGGAGTTTCTGAGCAAGGAAAACTTGGACAAGGCGAGAGGGGATTACGAGCGGTTCATCAAGTTGCCCGGGAAGCCGCCGAAAATGAAGGGCGCCGGTGCCAAAGTGAGGGTCGACATGGATGCGCTGCCTGCTCGCGGGGTGGTGGAACCACGACCCCGGAATCGCGAGTTCGTCCCGCTGACCCTGGCGATTGACTTGTTTTGGCACACGCACAGATTGTATCCGGCCAACTACTGGGTATGGAGTTTCGCTACAGCCGGTCGCTTGATTGACTACGAGCATACCTCATCTGCGGTTGGTGCGAGGTTGATTCTGGAGGAGACGAGACGTGAATGGAAGAGCAGGAATGGTGTCCAGCATCCAACAAAGTACGCGATGGATGAGCCGGGTATGGAGGCGTACATTCCCGATGCAGCAGTCGTTCCCCCGGGTCATCCGGCTCGAGCCAAGGCGATGTGGGTTCTTGGTGGCATGAACCCGGTGAGGGAGAGGAAGAGATACTCCAAGGGATATTACATGGTGTTTGACGGCGTATTTGTACCTTTTGATGGCGGCGGCGGGGGAGGCGACGGAGGTGGCGGAGGCGGAGGGGATGGAGGGGGTTGTGGAGGAGATGGCGGAGGCGGCGGTGGAGGGGGTGGAGGAGAATGAGGAGGTCAATATACTATTCGACATCTGCCAGGACTGAGAAGGGTGGGAGATGGCTTGGGTTCATGTCATAATCACCAACGACTTGACTGAAATAGATATCAAGTGGAATGTCTTACTGTGTAGATACGAGGTCGTCGTTCTCATCCCAGGTTTCAGACCAGGGGATGTTGACCAAGGAACTCCTTGTCCTATATATGCTGCTTTGCATGATGCTAACGAACCTCGCCAGCCTCATTGTCAATGTTGTCGTTCTTGTGAGGCCAGCTTTAGTCCAACTTCGTCCTCGAGAACATGCGAGACCTCAGACTAACATGCGAGACTCTGTCCTTTCCAGAACCCCGTCATGATAATTGCACCCAATCGAAGATGTTGAACTCGTCCGCATTCTTCCCAAAGCCGAAACGGGCAGCACAAGTCGTAACTCGGCGCAATTCGTCGGGTGAAGAAGATCCCGCTGACTGTTGCCGACTTCACAAAGATTGGTAGCGTCGCTTCTGTCGTGGAACTCGATCATGGCAATGTTATCTTGACCGGGCGATCCGGCTTTCTGTCACGTCTTGGGACTTTAGTCTGTCACATTACTGCAAATTACGAGCTGGGCAGGGGAGCGGATGTGGCGAAGCGAATCGAACGTCGCACCCATGCCCATGGCGTACAGACAGCGAAAGGAGTCTCCGGCAATAACATCACTCATGAACACGGGGCCGCTTTTGATCCAGCAACTAGACTCACGGTAATTGGTTCTATTCGATGCTTATAGAGCAACGTCTCCAGCTAAATGCTCACCTTGTTCGATGGCCCTAACTGTCCTCATTGCGGATACTTCCTCTACGCGAAGGCGGACTAGTCCGATGATTCTAAGAGCATTACTTTAAATAATGCCGTAGGTCGTTATTTCGCCTCATGGGCGTTTTAAATTGATTGCAACGTCTGAGTTCACTGTCGACTCCGTTCTTTCAAGAGGCTGGAATAGCCCACGACACCGCGCTGGGTGCTTCCGTTTTGTGCGGACGGAACTGCCCGGTAAAAGGGAGTAACGATGAGCGACTGGCAAGATGTCGCATAATAATAGAACTCAAATAGACACAGCCGTGAGGTCTGCTAGCGTTGAGTTGCAAGTTCACTCAACTCCTGAGGTATCAGTACCAGGCAAGCTTGCTGTTGAAAAGGTCGTTCGAACACCAACAATCTTTACAACTTAGTCAACCGATTCTGATTTCACTCGTTTACTCATACCAAGCAGCCCCAAACCCGGCGCAATGAAGACAACTATTCTTTTGACTACTGTTGCCTCTCTTATGAGTGCTTCCTCGAAGATGCCACCATTGCCACGGGCTCATGAAGAGCAGAGACTTTACTTTAGTATTAGTAGTTAGAATATCCTAATAGAAAACTTTTTAATTACTTCGTTTCTATAATATAAAGTATGGCTGTTCAATTTGTCTGCTGGGGTCATAGAGGCTTCTCCAATGCCGGAAAAGGCGGCATCGATTGGGCTCTCAAGAACCGTGCAACGGATCTGGGCATCCCCGGCGGAACAAAGTTCGCGTGGAGATGGGTAGACTGCCCGAACAATGAGCCTTTGGCTGTTATGGAGTTGGCTTCCGGTGAGTTGGCTTCATCTTCATTCGTATTCTCTCCCTTGGAAGGACGCAAATGTGACTCGAGGCGCCGCACTTGAGGCGCTATTTTCGTCTTTGGGGACCGTTTTGACCGTAGACATATGGTTCTCCCACATGGAACTAACAATTGACGCAGTCACCAAACAAAACGGCGTGGTCACATTGGCAGGAGGGCATACTGTTGATTGCAGCACCACCGTGAGTGCGAAGTGCGACTGAGCAGACTAGTTGTGACAATTATGTATATATTACTAGGGATCGACAGCTTGTTGGCATACTGTTCTCGTACATCTTCCGAGGACACATACTACTATGTAAACAACCAGACTACTGTAGATTTGTAACTTCACACTCATCCTACACATCCGCGTAGTCTTCTGTCTTCGACATCCGGTCGCAACAATACACATTCAAAGTCGAGTCAACTTTTCTGTCGGTGGCCCAATTGCGCTCACGTGAAGATGGTGATACAACACCTGCTCCGCCGTACAGAGGTCGAGAAGAGTGGGAGCTGGTTGGGCTAAACAGATTAGGGCAAGGCGTGGACTGTGTCATTAGAACATGAAGCAAGGTCTATCACGGTCTACCAATTCTTCAACTTGCTTGTTCAAGTGACGGATTGTCTGTGACTGCTTCATAGTAGCAAAAGTGCAAGCAATCTCCGCAAACTGTTTATATGTCGCCTCAGAATCTCGCACCCCAAGGACCAGCCGGGACTGAATGCGAAAGCGAGGTAGCGGATGATTTCTCTACCGGCATTTCCAAGCTCGTTTTCGGAGCGCTCTCTCGGGTCGAACTCCGCTCCGGACCCCACCTTGCGGGGTTTACGCTCACCGGATTACCTCTCCATCTTCCGGGCGCGCCTCCACTCCTGTTCATGATAATAAACAACGAGAAATTCCTCGATTCATGCTTTGCATTCTTGAGATTAAGAGGCTTTCTTTACTCAAATTCCACTTAACCAAATTCCTTTCGAAGCTGCAACAAACCAAATGGCGGAGACGATGCGAACCTGGCACTATTCGGCCATCGAAGGCCGCCTCGAAGACTGCCTCATTTTCAAGGACGATGAACCAATCCCTGAAGTTTCCGCCCTGGCCGAAGATGAGCTCATTGTCGAAGTCATCAGCGCGTCGCTCAATCCCGCCGACTACAAGGTCCCTGAAACTGCCTACATGGGCGCTCTCCTCATCTCACGCCCAGCAACACCGTCCATGGATTTTGCCGGCCGCGTCGTAGGCAAGCATCCAACGGTCACTTCATTCGCAGTCGGACAACTCGTCTTTGGCGGCTATCCCGGAATCACCCAGAAGGGTGTACTACGCGAACGTATCGTCGTCTCCACGGCGAACTGCGCTGCGCTTCCGGCAGGTGTTGATGTCGACCACGCGGCTGCCGTGGGAACAGCTGCCACCACAGCTTACGAGTCCCTTCTGCCGGGCAAGCTCAAGCCTGGAGCAAAGGTCTTTGTCAATGGAGGCAGCGGCGGAACAGGAACCTGGTGCATTCAGTTCGCCAAGGTTCTCGGCGCGGAAGTTGTCACGACTTGTTCCGCCAGGAATGCCGAGCTATGCCGAAGCCTGGGTGCAGAAGAGGTCATTGACTACACCAAGGAAGACGTTACTGCGAACCTCAAAGCAAGGGGTCAGGTTTTCGACCTCGTTATCGACAATATTGGCAGTAACACGGCACTGTATGACAATTGCAGCCACTACCTGAAGCCATCTGGAGCCTTTACTCAGGTCGGCGTCGGGGCATCGATGACTTTTGCCGGCACTCTTCTTACTTTGACCAAGCAGCTGCGACCGACAATTCTGGGTTATAGGCCCTTCTACTTTATCCAGATGAACAACACGGCGAACTTGTTCGTCCGGATTGGCGATTGGATGAAGAACAAGAAAGCTAAAGCAGTCATCGATTCGACATTCGCCTTTGAGGACGCACCAGCGGCTTTTCAAAAGTTGAGAGAAGGGCGGGCTCGGGGCAAAATCATCATCCATGTTGGCGCGGGTTACTAACAAACGGGGGGAGGGTTTAGTAGGTAGTGATGCTCAGTAGCAGCTTGAAATTTTCCGTTCAAACTTAGCAAGCTTGTGATAATGTCTGGCACTTTTAGCCTCTGTAGGACGCAATCCTTGTTTGACGATATTGACTTATAGACCAATGTTGAACAACTCTTGGACTGGAGGTACGACGGTACATACATCTCAGGGTCCCCTCGGTGAAGGTGACCAACCGGTGTTCAGCCGTCTTGCCCCACACTTACACACCGAGCGCCCAGCCTGGTAGCTTTGGAAAATTTCTTGACCATAGCAGCCCACCCAGGCCGGCGAGAATACTCCACCTTCACCAGACGGACCATGAGGACGTCCGTCACCACAATTCGAACATGGCGACAGATACTCCTTCAAACCCGGCCGAAAGCGCTGCTGCTGCCCCCGAAAGGCAGCCTGCTGACCTTCCCAACACCACCTCCGAGTCGGCAGCTCCATCAGACCGCGCCGAGGGCTCTTCAGAGCAGCGCAATTCTCAAAAGGGCGAGAGAAACAACGGCAGACAGCGAGGTGGAAAGTCGCGAGGACCTAAGCGCAAGCACGACCAAGGACGATCAGCCTGGAGGTGAGAAACGCACAGAACCCCCCAATTGGCTATTTTGTGCGCACTTCAACCAACATATCTCTAACCAGATGGTAGTCGCGAGGCGACTGACAAGCGCGGACGCAATGCCGAATACCAGGAGTTTAAGCGCAGGAAGGTGAACGAGAATGGCGACCCTGTGGAGGCTGCCAACCCCTTCTCTGCCGAGGAGATCGCCGGCGAGGCCCGCCGACCGAAGCGCAAGGTAGCAGTCATGGTCGGATACTCTGGCACTGGATACAAGGGCATGCAGATCAACAACGAGGAGAAGACGATCGAGGGAGACCTGTTCAAGGCCTTCGTCGCCGCGGGCGCCATCTCCAAGGCCAATGCCGACGACCACAAGAAGTCTAGTCTGGTGCGCTGCGCAAGAACCGACAAGGGCGTCCACGCTGCCGGCAACGTCATCAGCCTGAAGCTCATCATTGAGGACGAGGACATTGTCGAGAAGATCAACGCCGCTCTCCCCGACCAGATCCGCGTGTGGGGCATTCAGCGCACCAACAACGCCTTCAGCTGCTACCAAACCTGCGACTCGAGATGGTACGAGTACCTGATGCCGACCTACTGCCTGCTTCCTCCCCACCCCGACAGCTGGCTGTGGAAGCAGCTGGTCGAGAAGGCCAAGGAGAACGGATACCACGACGAGTTCCAGGCCAAGCTGGCGGATGTCAAGGGCTACTGGGAGGAGGTTGACGAGAAGGACATCAAGCCCATTCTCGAAAAGCTCGATCCCGAGACCAGGGCCAAGGTTCTCGAGAGGATACACGCCGACGAGAAGCCCGAAGGCGAAGATCTCAAGACCGAGGCCAAACCTGCCGAACCCGCCGCTGAAAACCCCGAGACTGCTCCCGCCGAGCAGAAGGAGGGCGCCGCCGAAGTCCCTGAAGGCAGCGTCAAGCCTAGAGGTCGCGACCTGACCCCGGTCGACTTTGCCCTCCGCGACATCAAGGCCGCCTACATCAACGCCAAGCGTCGCTACCGCGTCACCCCGGAGCGCCTCAACCAGCTCCAGGCCGCGCTCAACGAGTACTGCGGCACCATCAACTTCCACAACTACACCGTGCAGAAGAGCTTCAAGGACCCCTCCGCCAAGCGCCACATCAAGTCGTTCAAGGTCAACTTTGAGCCGATCCAGATCCGTGACACCGAGTGGGTTTCGCTCAAGGTCCACGGCCAGAGTTTCATGATGCACCAGATTCGCAAGATGGTCGGCATGGCCTCGCTCGTCGTCCGCTGCGCGACGCCCATTGAGCGCATCAAGCAGAGTTACGGCCAGACGAGGATTGCCATCCCCAAGGCGCCCGGGCTGGGCCTGCTGCTCGAGAGACCCGTTTTCGACGCGTACAACCGCAGGGCCAAGGACAACTTTGGCAAGGAGACGATTGACTTTACAAAGTACGACGACAAGCTGCAGGCCTTCAAGGACAAGCAGATTTACCAGCGCATTTTCGAGGTTGAGGAGCAGGAGAACACGTAAGTTCAATGCCTGCAGGATAGGTGACAGAGATGCTGACAGCTGCTAGGTTCCACATCTTTTTCCAGCAAGTCGACAACTTCAGGTCCGACTACTTCCTGTGGCTCACGGCCGGAGGCATCGACGCCGGCGCTATTCGCACCGCCAAGGGCGAGAAGGCTGAGAGGACGCTCGAGGCGCAGATCGGTGATGAGGATGAGGAGGACCCCGAGGGTGGTGAGGGCTAAGGCGTGTATGAATAGCTGGAGGAATGGACAATTACTCAGACCATATTGCTCGATTCTCTGTTGCACGTGAATGATGAAGAATGCTGGTCTTTGTGCATAAGTACACTGACGAGAAATTGTATCCCGTCTTATGTTTACGGGTATCTACGCGAAATCACCTCCACGTCGACCGCATCACGACACATCGCGCGACCTTTCCAAACCACCAAACGCCAGAAAAATTACAGCTCCATCATCTCCAGCCTCACAGTCATCACGCGCCACCAGGCGGCGCTGTTGCTGAGCCCTCACCAGTCCCGGCAGCAGGCGCAGGCGCAAGACCCTCCTGCTTCATGGTAGGCGTCCACTTGCCGCCCGCCGCGTTCGCGAGACCCTCGTAGCGCGTCTGCTGGATGGCGTTGAGCAGCTCGGCGCACCGCACGACGTCGTCCTGCAGCTTGTCGGCCTGGATGCGCGCGTCGCCCTCGCCCTGGCCGAGTTTGCCGAAGAGCCAGAGCTCCTTGAGGCGGCGGCTGAGCGCGAGAAGGTCCTTGATTGAGGTGTGCTATCGACGGTCAGTGGGAATTTTCCGATGAAGTGGGAGTTTTTTTTTTTTTGGTAGGAGGAGACAAGAAGGAGGCGATTGGGGATTGGGCGGGAGGTAACGTACGAGGCCCTCGAACTCCATCTGCATCGACATGCCCGTCACGGCCACGGTTTGCGGCTCGGCGTTCTTGCGCTCGCCTTCGGCTTGGATTGTCGCGAGCATGGTCAGCATGCGGAATCGGGACAGCACATCTGCGATGAGACGGTTGTGCGTGTCGAGGAGGTTTGACGAGTCTCGTGAGGTGTCCATTATGGTGACTGTGGTTGATGGAGAGCTGTGATGCTGTTGATGTCAATTAGTCGGGGTTGAGAAGTTTGGTGGGGTGACGAGGTTTGGGGGTCTCGGTGAGACGACACAGTAGTGGGGCCTGACCGAGGTGTGCGGTGTAGGATGCCTTGAGCTGGACTACGTCTGGGTCGTGCCATTGGCTCATCATACCTGTGACCAAGGAAGATCTGCAGTCTCAAGATAAGAGGAGAGACTAGTCACTGATTTTTGGTCTTAATAATGTTGCATTCCTCGAATTCGATGTCATAGCTTCAACCAATACATATGAGCAATTTTCGAATAAAAGTGTTTTGCGATGACAGGCGAGACAGGCATCAACGCTGACTAAAAAGGTCTTTATGCTCCAACGAACTCTTTCGTCGCTGTCTTGTCGAAGGGTATTATGCAACATATCCCCTTGACGGCACGGGGGATAATTCCGCTGCAGTACAATAACCAAGATTGAATGGGGATGAGCGATGCCATACCACCGGCAGGAGTAATGGTACCTAGAGATATAAAAAGAGAAAGAAACAATTCGATAGTTCATACTTCCATCTCTCCCATCTCTGAATAGAGGCGGAAATGCTCGGGCTCATTGATTCATCTGACCCGGATTCCCACGAGCCTCAGGGCAGTCACTGCGGGGACTGTCGATCCAGTATTGCCTTGCCAGCTTCCATGCCTCTGGGTCAAAGTATTTCGCTTCGGCATAACAGCCCTCCGACAAAACCTGCTTCAAGGCAGAATGTCTCGTGGAATGTGGATATGTCTCAAACCCACGATTGAGGAAATGAACAAGCCAAGGCGTCATGATAGCCCCATGATTAAGCCATGTTGTGATGTTTTGTACACTGAAACGAGGACTCTGCGTATGTTGGTGCGCAAACATGTCGAACACAGTTTTGCCGTCGCCTCTTTGCCTATTCAGGTCTCTTTTCAGTATAGCGGAGAGGGCTTCGTCATCCCCGGACAGTGGATCAATAGCAGCAGCAATGTTGTGGAGTGCCGTTGTCATTGTCGACTCTTCGTTCTCCATCGTATTTTTGGTTCGGGCGGAATAGAGACTCCGAAGATGCTGGTTGCTGGATCCCGCTTTTCTCTCATGCTTGGGAATGGGCCGTTCTAGATTAGCTCCTTTCTCGACGCAATAGTTGATGAAAGCGACGCTGGGTGCAGGATGATTTATATCAACATCGTATACAGCAATCTCTAGCAAGCTCATTGCGAATTCGGCGTTCGAGTAATAGAAAGTCGCGTTGATGTCTGCTCCAGCTTCGATTAAAGCTCTAGCTGCTGGTTCGTTGACCTCACGCTCACGGGCCCAAGGGACCTTGAGTCGAGTGCTGCTTAAGAAGTCTCCCACGGTGTAATGCAACAGAGGTTTTCCAGGTTTCGCATTTGGATTTTCGAGTATGCGAACAGCCTTTTCGACAAAAAGATTCATCTCCTTCGTGATGGCGAAGGCAAGAAAATTGTTTCGCCATTTCTCAGGCATTCCCCATGTGAAGCCCATTAGGGAGACTGCTCGGTCAAGCCTGATTAGAAGATCGACGTCGGAATCTTCCAGGAGATGTGAGTTCGACGCAGCGCATCGCATCAAGAGCTGTTCCACGTCAAGCTGCCACTTGCTTTCAGCCTTGACGGATTTGGATAGGCCCAGGTGGGCTTCAATCAGCCACAGGATGAGGGAATGGCCATCTCTCATCGCCCGCTGCGGATCACTTGCCCATTGTGGCACCACGTTTGCCAGATCCGGGTAGAGCTCTGAAGATAAAAGGAATTCTTTGACCGTCTGGTGGAAGAACTGCACGTTCCATGCAGAACAGTCGTCGAGGTTCTCCGGATGAAAACTTGGTTGCAGCAAGAAATCGGCTTCCTCTCGACCTTTTTTTCGCGACCTCCCTTTGCGCAAAGCCAGTTGTGGCGCGGGCACAATCTGTAGCAGCCCCCCAGTGCGACTGCGAATCTTGCGCTCAATCATTCGGCCGTTCATCTCCGCGAGTTCTTCTTCGGAGATGCTGCTCTGCTCTTGCAAGCCTCGATGCTTGGAAACGATGTGGAAGAGAACGCCGATTGACAGCAGCGAAACTGATTCGGTGGAGGCCAGTAGGAATGCCAAAACTGCTTGCGTCTCTCGTCTAGTATCCTGGTGTGACTTGCGGAGGATATGCATGTAAAACTCCGGTAAGTCTTTTTTCGGGAGTTTCTGGATTCTTTTCAAGATCGACGTCAAAGCTTCTCCGGCTGTCTGGCTGTCCCAAACGTCACTGACGACTAAACGAACCCAGAGAAAGACACCTTGGGCGCCGTCAATGATGGCTGAACAAATTTCCTTGAGTCGCATGTCATAGCTCTCCGGTCGGTCCGTCGACTGTGCGTCTGGGTGCAAACGCAACTGGGTACGCACAAAAGCAGAAATATCTGGCTTCGTCCAATCTTGCATCTTGAATCCTTTTCTTCGTCCGAGACGAATGCTGATCTCGTTTTCTGGCCGGCTTGCTGCGCATATTTTGACGTGTCCCTTCCCACAATCGTTCTGGTCAACAAGCTTTTCCATGAATCCAATCATGATTTCCCTCGATGTCTTGTTGTTGTCCATTTCGTCGAGGGCGTCGACGAAGAAACAAATGGAGAACTCGACTCTGTCTTGGCGTTTGCAGTCGATCAGAATACTCTCGAGGGTTTCTCGTGACCAGGAGTCGTTTCGTGGTGGTCCATGACGGACGTGAGGCTCCATAGTTGAAGAGAGCTCGGGGAACGATTTCCAGAGCCAATACACCATGGCCGCCAGAACGCTTGTCCAAGATCGCTGGTCTTCAGACATCCGGTCCGCAAGAAACATTGACGCACGGGACCATTTTGCTTTCTTGAGGAGTTTTGCGACTTCTTTCGAACGAACGAGATTCTGCATCGCTGTTGACTTTCCAGATCCTGGTAAGCCTTGGATCCAGTAGATGCCGTCTCCATTGGAAAGCCATGAAGTCAGACCAGGTCCCGTGGAATCGGACCCGAGAAGCCAGGACAGTGTCTGGTGATGCGCCAGTTCAATTTGCTTCTCACGAGCTGACATGGCATCGGCGAAAACGTCCAGCTGCATGAGAGTTTCTGCCACATGTTTCATTAGGGTCTACCTCGAACTACTCTCTTAATACACAATTCACGTACTTGCTGTATTACTCTCGACTGAGCGCTTCAAATGTCTCTTGATCTCGTTCCTGACATTTTGCTCGTAGGATTTGCGAGTTCCCCCTTCGAATTCGAATTTGCACATGTCCACATGGTTGGCGTTGATTGGGTACCGTCGCTCAAGTTTGTGATCAATGGCAGACGAACTTGGATCTACGATCTGTTGCCATCTCATTAAAAAGTTTTCATCAAATAGCGCGGTCTCCAACCTACTTACCAGATCATCAAGGCCCCCGAAGCTGGTTCTCGCATATCCTTTCTTCTCCTGGTATGAGGTAATCTCCAGATTGCTGCTGTCAAGAAGCTCTGTAAATTCATCTCTTATTCTCTCTAAGGTGGGACTGCTCTTGTTGAGTAAGTCCAGGTTCATTGAGGTGGTCGAGAATCCGAAGGCTTTCGCGAAGTTCTGGGCCATCTTGCCAGCATTGACCCATTCGCTGCCTCGGTGTGGCGTCCCAAAGAAAAGGACAGCAATTGTGGAGGCGTGCACGTTTCGAAGATCTTTCTTTGTCTCGCTGGCGAGCTGGGAGTCGCGTAGAGCCTGTCCAGGAGCCGAGGTTTAGCTGGGGAATTCCAAGAAGGTAATGAAGTAGATAACATACAGCTTTGACGACAAGTCCCCCTAGAGAATGCGCAATGAAGATGAGGCGGCGGTTTTCACAGTCAACACGCTCTCCTGCGAGCCTTTGGAGAAGGTCTCGAGCATGATCGTAAATGTTGCTGACATTGGCAGGTCCTTCGAAGAAATGACTGACTGATGAATCGTAACCGTAAGTGAGGATCCGAGCTGTTGGGAAATCTTTCTTCAGGAGGTCTCGGGGCCAGAAGCACCCCGACGGCCGTGGGGCGGATGCAGCCGAATTGGTCGAGTCTCCCCCCGTCTCTTGCTGGGGATGTTGATCTGAGCCAGGCGTAGTGTGATCGGAAGCAGTAGCAGAGTGCTCTGCATCCTTACCTTCCGCTCTCTTCCCCTTGAAAAGACGACCAAAGCAGTTTCGATCTTTTTCATTCTTCTTGTGAGGTTGAATTGCCGGCTTTACTGTCCAAGTATCGAAAGGGTGGCCTTGGAGGCCGTGGACGAATACGATGTCGAGGTCCGGAGAGTCACTGTCTGGTGCCACATCAAACAGTCCGAACTTAACCTCTGCCATTATGGTGGTATTTTGTGATACAGAGAAGATACAGTGGAATAGTTGATGGATCTGACTGAGCTCGGGGAGGTAGATGAACTTCCACTGCAGTGAGTAGCGACGGTGCGGCAAGGACGATATTAAAGCGGGGTAAGAGAATATTAATACAAGTGAGATTCCCAAGTTCATCAGGACGGAAATAGGCCTTGTCCCCTCCCATGTGAAGGGGGCCAACGTAGGCAAGTGTGGTGGCTGGCAGGATGGTCGCACTGCTCTGCTCACCCGCCAATCAGCCTGGCTGGCGTACGTCATGGGAAGACACTTGCAGCAGGATGTTCCAGTAATAGCTGAATATAACGTGGAACTACCTTCAAGCGGTTTTTTAACTGGAAGATGCATTTGTGCTGAATGCTCAGAAAAGGACAATATGCGCCAAAGCCTGATCTGCGATGCAGCCTGATCCAAATTACGTATTACGAGACTCAAGAGATGGATGCCGCTTATGGCTATGATAGCCAGGAACAAGTTCTCATTTGCCAGCAATACACCCATTATTTATTTTGAGTGGCTATACTGCCCGGCTTGTCCCTTACTGTGATCGACGCAAAGCATTCTCACCTGTGCCTTCAGAGGTTGGAAAGAGCGAGTTTCGAAACCTGTCAAAAACAAGCGCGTATGGTGTAGTTACCGATGATGAAAGGATTTTAAACTTCAAATATTTTCGCCGTAAAAATCCATGTCGTCAGTAAACACGGATGGAGGTTGAAGTTGGCCAACTTGATGTGTATGGACTGGGTAAGGCCAAATCATGATGACTCGATGAGTCGGAACCAATCAACATGTTTTGTCCGAGCCTGAAGAAAGAACACAATTTAGTGTAAACACACTGGCTCCCCAGCTTCTATTCTTTGTTCTAATTGAAAATGGTACTCTAACAATCCTACAGTAAGATAGATAAAGGGCATGGGATCACAAATGGCTTTAGAAGTATAAGACAACAGCAGCCAGTTTAACACAAGGGGAGAACATTCAGCATGGACTTCTGTAACAATTAAAGGACTTTTTCATTCCAGCACTTTTTACAATAGCTTTATGCTACACGTTGTTCAAGTAAACAAAGAGAAATTAGCATGGCGTAAGTGTACGAATCCTGTGAATAAAAGGCAAGGACCTGGTACCTTTCTGTAGGAATCTTGCATCTCCAAACACACTACACATCCACCACACCATCATATTCATCAGATCAACCACACACACACCACGCTTCCCAAGATTAGCTGATATTAAGCAAACCAACACCATACCATCTACCTAGTGAAACCTCATCACCAGTAAGCAAACATGGCAACTGTCAGAGAAGTTCAAGACATCAAGCAGCAATTCGCCAGATTCAAATTCGAAGGGCCTTGTGCAGAGCACCGAGATTCGAAGACACAGCAAGCTGAGCGACAAGACCTAGATGCCGCCACTGAAGGTGTCTCCAATATCACTCTCGACGGTTCAGGTGAATCTTCCAAACAGGTCATCTGCGCGGCACAACCGCTGGAAGAGAAACCCCTCCAGCCAGACTTTGTGATGCTCGCCGGCATCTTCTCCAACAAGTTCGACAGCGAGAATGACGCAAGATTTGGGTGTTGCATGAAGGTGGAAGTCGAGCTACTGCACAGCTCGCCAGACACGTGTACGTTCATCATCTACTTTGGGGCCGAAGACGAGTCGCCCAAGGCGTTCCCGACGCACCTCCAAGCCCGCGTCGAGAAACCTCGGCCGGGGAACCCGCTCTTCAGCACTGCCGCCGTGCAGAGGCTAGCCCACCGCCAGCTTCCGGTTTACGTGCCCAAGGTCTGGGGTTTCGGAGAGACGCTGAACGGCGATGGCGTTGGGCTTCACTACTTACTCACCCAGCACTACGAGGACGTCGTCACGGCGGATCAGATCTGGCACAAGTTCAACGGGCCTGTGCAGCGGGCGCTGGTGGAAGATGTCGCGCGACTGATGGAGCCGCTTTCGTGTGGCGGTTTGCCATTCTCTAGCAGCCAGGACACGGCATTTCTAACCCACAAAAACGTCATTCCCAAGGGGCTGGAGGACGCATGGGTAGCCGGAGGGACTGAGAGCGGCTGGCACACCGACTTCAAGTCCTTCCTGATGACAGCGCTGGCTCCCGGGCAGGCCAAGCACGAGCTCGAGACGCGCCAGGACGGGTCGCTCGTCGTCACCGACACGTTTTACAAGGATCGGACTCTCTTGCCGCAACAGGTTGTCTTCACGCCGGATAACCTCGAAGTGCTCTGGAACACATGTGGATTGCGCCACAACAATCTGGAGCCTTGCAACATCCTGCTCCGTGAGAGGCCGACGGACTTTGGGCCCGGGTACGAGTTCGTGGCCATCATCAACTGGGACGCGGCCGGCTTTTTCCCGCTTGTCTACGAGACGGCCATGATGGATATCGGCCTAGGACTGAGAAGCCGGAACGCTGACTGGTACGAAGAGTTGAGAGAATACGCCGACGTCATGTATCAGGAGCGCTGGGGAGGGCGGAATCTGGCGCTTGAGAGCCACGAGAAGTTGGCCGAGGCACTTTGGCTGGTTAATACCTCTCGGAAGCGCAGCCAGGGTTTCCACGTAGGCAATCGCTTCCAGAAGAAGTGGCTGCAGAGGGAGAAGTTTGTCAAGTTCGGGACGGCTTTGGATGGGTTCAAGAGGCAAAAAGGCTGGCGACACAAGTCATACACCGAAGCCGACGACCAGAAGTTGGAGGCGGAAGCGATGGCGGAACTTGGCTATCTTTGAGAGACTAGCCTTCGATGGTTGAGGCGGCCAGGTGATTGGGAAGACGATCTGGTTTTCTCACATTCTTCGTAATGAGGTTCCCACACTGGTCATTAGGGAGAGCAAAAAGGCCCGCTGGTCGGTCGGCCGGAGGATCGGACGGTCGGGACCTTAAGTCCACGTCGGAGGGGGGCCGGGTTGAGTGATGGTCTGCATTGGGACTAGTGCGTATAGCAATAGTATTTCTCCTAAACCAGAAGCCAAACTCGTTGCTCTTCGATCCAACTCTCTTCGCCAGCATCTATCCACGCGAACTTTTATTGACCATGTCGGCACCGACACCATTGACGATGGAGTCATCCTTACCTTCCCGCACGAGAGATGTAAACACTCATTCGGGGCCAAGCGCCGGTAGGCGCCGTGACAAACCGCAGCTTTCCTGCAACATCTGCCGACGCCGCAAGTATGATTGCCCGTCAAGCCTTACTTCACAGTCACTAACACTCACTTAGGACGCGTTGCGACCGCCGACAGCCATGTTCAAACTGCGCAATCCGTGGTCAAAACTGCGTCTATGCGGAAAATCAAGCAGGAACATTGCTATCCCGTGATCTAGCGAGCGACACGACACTGCAGGATCGACTCGTGCAGCTAGAACGTCTCGTTATGACCCTAGAGCCGCAGAGAAGGGCAGTAATCGAGACATCAAAGCAGCTGGGACAGCAAAAAGCCGTCGAGACTGCCGTAGATGACAGGTCTGAAACCGGCAGCATGTGGGTGAAGGCTTCAGAGCACCATTATGTCGGCGGGGACCACTGGGCTGCGATCCTGGACAGTATTGCAGATTTAAAGGATCACTTCGAGCGCGAAGAGCAGTTTCAGCTCGCAACAAGCCCGGAGCATATGACGGACGGCGTCTACGGGGTCGAACCGGAAGCAATGAGTTCCCGTCGTGCATTGCTCCTGTACGGCTGTCGTCCGGCCGCTTCCAGAGCCGAAATTCTTTTGGCATTGCCTCCCAAAGAGGCGGTGGACAGATATGTTTCTCGGTACTTCAACCGACTCGACCTAGTGGCACCATGTAAGTTCTTAACTGTAGACTGTACGTGATCCAGATTTCTAACAGCAGAAAGCTTCTAACAGCAGAAAGCCCCTGTGCATGGCCCTACCTTTCTGCGTGAGGTATGTTATCGCGGCACGATCAAGAAAACTGACTCTATACTGATATCTCTACCTAGTACCAGGGCTTTTGGGTCAACTCCTCAGGTCCAACAATCATGTGGATTGGCCTGCTGTACAGCATGCTCTGCCTTGCGGTCATCGCCTCGGACGTGACGGAAGGCATTTTCAATACCGACATCGACCAGCAAGCGCTCCAGATCGACTTGTATAGGGAAAAGGTCGTGCAGTGCCTGATGATGGGAAACTATACCCAAGGCGGCGCACACGTACTCGAAACACTTCTCAACTACGTCTATATCGAATTCCGCATCCATGAAGACGCCGAAAAAGATGTCTGGTTCATCCTAGGGATTGAAATCAACCTGGCGAAGCGCATGGGCTACCACCGTGATCCCAAGCATTTCCCAAATATTACTCCGCTCGAGGGCGAAATGAGACGCCGAGTCTGGGCAACAGTACTCCTCAGCGATGCTTTAATATCAGGGCAGATGGGTATGCCGCGGATGATAGCGAATACCGAATTTGACACCGCAGAACCTCGAAACTTGAACGACTCTGACTTGGATGCGAACACAAAAGAGCTTCCTCCTGCGCGACCTGAAACGGAACACACGACGACGTTGGGAATCATCGCCAGACGACGGCTTCTCATGGCTCTGGGCGAAATATCTGACCTTACATCATCACTGAAGCCCTGCAACTACTCCGACGTGATGAGAGTCGACGCAACACTTCACAAAGCGCGCCTGAGTATTCCGCCGCCTCTTCAGCCACAGTCGATGGCCGCCAGCGTGACCGACTCCCCGCAAACCATCATGGCTCGTCTATTCCTAGGCCATATCTTCTACAAGGGACAACTCACGCTTCATCGTCGCTCTCTGTTCACGCCATCAACGTCCGTGGACGACGACAGCTTCGCATACTCACGCAAAACATGTTTGGATGCTGCCTTGGCCACGCTTACTATTCAAAAGGTACTGGATGAGGAAACTTGTCCTGGAGGTCAGCTGCACACCATGCACTGGCGTGTAGGGTCCATCATGAACCATCATTTCCTGACGGCAACAATGGTCTTGTGCGCTATGATATATCGAAAGCATACTTTGGGTCGCGACGATGATATTCTGAAGGCATTGAGAACAGCACGCGCAATTTGGATGCGAAAGGGAGAAAGTTCCAAAGAAGCACTGAAAGCGGCGCAGGCCGTGAGTATCGTACTGGCCAGGGCTGGTGGTCCAAGATTCGATCCCACGTCGTTCATGGGCAATGGTAATGACGAAACGGCTGTTCAAGATTCAGAATCTCAAAACTTGCATGGCGATGCTTTACATGACTTTACTCTGGATGACGAGGCTCTGGAAGACGCGTTCAGATTTGAGCTGGGACAAAGTGAGTTGCCCAACTTCGACAAGATGGAATAGAGGCATTGACAATAATCAGGTTTCTTCTCGATTCCGGCTGATGGCTACGAACAGGTATTTACCGCGACTGACGGAGCGCAGTTTAACGACCCTCTCAAGTTGTATGATACAACCAGCAGAGATAACAGTTGGCCTTTGATCAATCAATAGCTAGATGTTATCAGGCTGATGATTGAAGAGCCATGACTGTTGTTCATCGAAAGAAACATGGTGGGCTTTGTCAAACGCTTTTCATGAAGCGCCAAGACCTTGTCCATACTAAAGCTTCTTGAGAAGCGTTCAATGAGCTACCATCTAGTGTGACCTCTTGGTCTTGCCGTTGTGGCAATATTTTACGGTTTCAGGTGAGAGTTTGCGGTCAACACGTGGCCTTTACCTTCAAATCGCGGTGCTCAATCTGGTAGTGGCTCACTGCCATCTCCTTGTGTGCAAAGTCAGGATGTCAGGAAACAGATCGCAAAATAGGGGGTTGTCATTGGGACTTACAATGCCGGCTGATGATATTGATGGGTCTTGTGATGTGGAAATAGTAGAGCAACATCAAGTTCCAGACTTTTCGTCGTGAGCATGGGCAGGTCAGACTGTCAAACCAGCTTAATCATACGCAGATGGCAGTCACTGGTTTTTGCCAGAATGCCGTTCTTACAGTGAATGTGACGGATGGGGATCCTGATCCATAGATACCATATATATAACATAATAAATACCATATGCGGTGGTCAACTGGCGATGATATGTTGTTGGTGACACTCATTTTCCGCTCACCCTCGACCCTTTCTTGGACTCTTTGTACTTCCTGAATAGCTTACAAGTCCAGTGGCTCCTTGTTTAGCTATGGTCATGGTATCTTCCAATTGTTCCCTGCCATAGCCAGGCTTGCTGAAAAGCGTCGCTTCGAGGGGATAAACAACACCAGGTCAATGGCGACGTGCAAGTCATACAAATTCCTCGGGGCCAAGTTGGATAGCTGGGACGACTTCTCAGACGTCGTTCATGGCGAAACCGCGCCCCCTGATCACGAACAGGGAAACCGTGGTTGCCGTGTTTCGGGCTGTCCCGGCGCTCTACCTGCATTCGGCCTTTTACGAAGGTCTCCACGAACATGTCGACTTGTTACAGGAGATCCAGCGCCGCTCGGATTCGGCACTTCCTCTCATTTACTCCGTGCAATTTCCCCAAAATTCACTTTGGGGATGCTGTTCCGGCCAATAGTCATAATGTGTTCCTGCATTCGACAAGGACACCCAGCAGAAACCTTCCGTTCAAGGATAAACTCGGAGCACACGTATGCGGCACCCGGTGAGGTCAGGGTGGCGGGGCACGCGCTGAAGCTGATGTGGGCAGATCCGGACCTGCGTGTTTTTGGTCCTCGTGGGCTGCATATGGTCATGAAGAAGCAGGTTCTTGGCTTTGGCATGGGTTGATGGGCTACTTTTCTCTTTGCGTCTCTTTCCTTGTATGTCTATTTGGAATCAAGTACGACTACACAGACTCAGTCAAGATGAAAGCGTTCAGACGATTCGTTCGTACTACATGGATTTTTTGACCCAAATTCGGGGTTTCCCTCTTCTTCTTGTTCTATCTATGCCCTTCATGCCCTCGAGACAGACCTTCATCGTTCACTCTGTAATCAAACACAGCATGAGAGATCAAAGTCTTATACTGCAAGCACGGAAGTAGAAGATGTTACTAACAAATTTAAAGTTGAAATTAACTTGCCGAAAGTCCATGAAGAAGGGAATGCGTATGCGGGGAAACTATTTACATCTAAGCTGAAGTTCAGGACACAAAGCTCAAGAGATAGTCCATGCTATCTTTTTATCCTTTCCGACAGCCAAGTCCCAATCTAAGACGTCAGAGTGCCAGACAGAAATGCTTGCATGCATCTCATCTTCAAGCGAACCCAGTGCCGACAACCCAGCTGACATCGTCATTGAACGAAGCCGCCAGGTCAAACGTGTGAACACCACCGTTGGTCGCCGCGTATCCCCCGTTGTTAAAGTGGCGGAAGTAGCGAGTGGGATAACCCCACGCACGAATTGAACTACCCTGGCCATTCAGACCAGCTTCCGTACAGAACGTGGCGTCCTCCTTGAACTGCTTCGTGCCGTCGTTGGCACTCACGGCAAGCTCGAAATTGTAGTGGCGAATAAAACTCCCAGGGGCATCCTTCGACTCAAAAGAGTAGCACGCGCTGTTCCCAAGTCCGGCGCGGACGGTCCAGCTCCCCTGCTGCTTGAGAGCGGTGGCACTTGACGACGAGACGACCTGCGTGTTCACGACGGAACCCGTGTGGGCGAGATAACGCGTCGTGTAACCGGGCGTAGTCACACGGAAGGAAACGGAAGAACCGACGGTCAGGGCTGTGCCGCTGTTCAGAGAGGTCGTGGCATACTTGGCCGCTACGATATTAGCCTGGACCGAGTTCTCTACCGCGTCAGTCGGGTACCCGGTCGTCATGACGCCTTCGTAGAAGGTCCCCTGGCCGCTGACGCTGTTATCTCCGCCGATACCGAGGATGATGGCGCCTTCTTTGCTCATGGGGTTGTACCCGGAGACACTCGGGCGCGCGCCGCTGTAGTACGTGGACAGCGATCCGGAGGCGGCATTGGCACCGCGGAGAGCCCATTGGTTTGGCCCGCCCTTGACGACGGCCGTCACGAAGCGGGAAGTGATGGACGGGTCACCTGCGTTGTTGGCGGGACTGGCGCCGGAGAACAGGCCATTCTCGAGGTCGGCCATGATCCAGGGGCCGCTGCCGGACCCGGTGCCCCAGATCGTGTTGTCGCCGTAATAAATGGCCTCCATGTGGCCGTTTCCCGTGTCTCGGCTGTTCGTCTCGGCGTTGCCATAGTCGAAGCAGCAGCCGCCGTTGTAGTGCGTCCCGTCGAGCACCGCGTACATGCCCTCGGCAGCGTCGCCCTTGGCCGTGCCGCTGGCCGCGTTGTTGCGGTATCCGGTGCCTGGCGAGACGAAGACTCCGTAGGCTTTCTGGCCGTTGAGCGTGACTGGCGCCCCGATGGCGCTGGCGAGGTTGTCGTTGCCGTTGGCTTCTGGTCCGCTGAAGGCGCCGCCCGGCGCTTGAGTGAGGTGGTTCCCACGGCCGGACTGGTCGTAGATGACGGTGATGAGGCACGTTGTTTTGGCACAGAAGGTGTCCTGGGCAGCGGCGTTGGCGACGCCTCCGGCCGAGAGGGGCGCGACGTTGGTTGTGGTGTTGTCAGAACCGCGTTTGACTTGATAGAGCGAGCCGGCGAAGGCGCTGTAAAGAGCACGGGTGGTACTATGCGCCGCGATGCATGGTGTTCCGCCGGAGGAGTAGATGTCGCATGGCCCAGCGGCAGCGAGGGAGGCTGTGACGACGAGGCCGAGTACCTTTCGCAGAGCCATGACGACTGGGTTGGAGTGTGAGATGGTTGGATGAGACTGCTAGCAAACTGAGTGAGGCCTGTAACGAGGTCATCGCATGTCTTGGCCTTTTATGTCCTGCTATATGCAGCCCATTGTTTCATCCTCGTCAGCAACTTCGTATAGACGTCTGTGTGCTGAGCGTCGTAGGTGTCACTCAGACCAGGTCATCGCGAAGAATTTCCTCCAATGACTCTGGAAGAGACATGTTCACTGATACCACCTTCCCCACCCATTCTCCGCGTTCATTTAGGCTCGTGATGGAGGTTCACCATCAAAATAGGACGTCAGACGGCGGTGGATGGGCGATCTGGCTTAGACCGGAGTGCGGGGTTAGAATCAACAACGGGAATCCGGCACATGGGGTCGTATTCCTGGGGACGGTGGCGTACTAGTATTGGTGCGGTAAATAGACGCGTAAGGGCAGAGATTTGGTAGAAAAGAAGCCATGGTCTGACTGTTAAAGGATGAGACTTCAATGGTGCGCGTGCGCATTTTCGACAGTCATGATCTGAACCACCGGATCGGTTGGCGATCTCGGGGGCTTTCAACAATTGCCGAGGCGCAGACGCAGCAATATCCTAACCTAGAGAGTTCCCATTCCAATTAGCTATGAGACTTTTGTGTTGGTTTTCCTTCCGCGCCAAGCAACGTTGTCAAAAATGTTCACGAGACGACTCCCCCGGACCCCAGACTTCGGGCCCCAGTATCCATTCCCGGCCTCGGCCCGGTGGGTTAGGGTCTGGGCACCGCTACCTTGGCGCTGTCAAATCGCAGAGCCAAGTTTGAGATTGCCCTTCACCCGAACTTTCAGCCAGATGAGTTGCTCGCAGCTTTTTCAACCGAGGCTACGCATTGCCCGTCCAGATCACCTTCCAGGTCTTCTCTTACATGTAAGCAGATGTTCTTCGGTCAGTTTGCTACCGATTTGACTGTATGTAGTCCACTGATCGTATCAATGTTTTTGCCCATTCGTCTCGCAGTCGCGGCAGCTGGAAACAGCTGTCGGGCCCTGTCGCTCCTCATCAGCAGAGGAGAAATCAATCTTGGTTCACAGAAGAATATGTCTTTTTGCATCAAGTGGTTTACATCCTTCGTAGCATCGCTCGTTGTACTCGGTGTATTCCACCCAAGTAGGTTGCCGACACCTTGAATGCTAGATGTACCAGCCCGCGGAAGATAACTCCCAGTTGAAAGCCTAACCATAACGCAAAGCACTACCCACAACCCGTAAAAGAACTGAGAACGCCCGTCCGATTGATATGATGATTTCCACCAAACGCCGAAAATAGATGGACCACAACGCATACAAAAGCCCCGGATCAAACGCTTAGCCAAATGCCCTCAGCATGTACCACCGCCTCCGCCTCCGCCTCCGCCTCCGTCTCCTCCACCCCAACCTCCACCTCCTCCAGAGTCTCCGCCGCCACTCGACATCGCAAATATGCCCGCATGGGTATGGGCATGGCTATGCGAGTGTCCACCTCCACCGTATTTGTAGAGGCGAGACTTGTGGAAGACGGGCTTGCTTGTTGTGCTTGTGTTTGTGCTGTAACCGAGTTTTTGGTTGTTGTATTGTCTGCCCACGCTCATCGGCACTGGTTGAGGTCTGTGTTGTGCAGCCTGGTATACGTGCCGCTTGGATGGAAATGGTAAACACATTTTGAGGTGATGATTTGGGTGTTGTATCAGTGAATTGTCGCTCTTGGCTGTTGTTCTTGATGTTTGTTGATGGTTCAGTTGCTTGCTTACTATTCTACTTGAGAACGGCGATGGTGGTGATACTATATAGTCGGTGAAATAAGATTCAATGGATCATCAACACTGCAATGTTGCTGCCTTGCAACCCTTGCCTGATAGTGGATAATAAGAGCCCAGCATCGTCGGGGAATTCTGCCTTCTGGAAGCATTCCAGCGCCGGGAAGGATCAGCTAGACGCCAGGCGTGACATAGTGCCTTGACCTACCAGGCCATTTCAAGGGTAAGAGCCTCGCGGGGTGAGCCAGCTGAGCCTCGAGAAAGCCGCGAGATATTTCCCACGCGACGAAAATCCCGTTGCTGGTCTGCCCTGCCACGCCAGCTGACCGATAGTGTGGATCCCCGGAGCCAGGGCCGTGGAGTGGGGCGCTTCCGGAAAGGGAAAAGCCCTGACTCGGACTCTGTCGGGGCGGAGTTGATCGGCGTCGGAACCGGCCAATGACGTAGGCCAGTTCTATCCCGCACACTGGAGTCGGGCGCAGCACAGCACAGCCTGCGATAAAAAAGCCTTGTCGCCCTGCGTCATTCGGGTCTTCTTCTAGGCAGACGCGATTGTAATGTGCATTTTCGGCATGTCTGGGATATGAGTGCATTGCCCGTGATCTGTGTGTTTCCACCTCGTTGATCAGCGCATGGCAGTGAAGTTTGACGCTGCAATTTCTGCTGTTCCATTCGTCGAAAAGATATCGACACACACGGACTTCGAACTTGCTATCTAGCGATATGACCATCCACTTTTCTGGTAAGCGCCGAATCTCGCTGGAATTCATGTCTATGCATGACGAGTAAGGTAGGGGAGCCTTCTCATATTCGTCGACACTGCTTGCTGCCAAACTTGACGAACTACCTTAAGCGCAATAGTCTGCTTAATCGTAAACCATTGTTGCTTCGCAGCAAAAGCATCCTCGTCGACGCCTTCGTTTCTCATTCAATCGGTACTCCGTCGCGATCGTACTCCACCCGTTGCTTCTTCAGTTTGCTAGGGTCCGAAGAGAACAATCTTCCCAGGAAACCGGATTTGACTGCTTTTCCAAGTCTGGTCGTGACCGATGGTCCGTCCAACTGTTCTCGGCGCTCTTTTCCTGCCCGCTTTTCGGCTTTCCTGGCGGCCCTGAAATCTGCGGGCCCGGGCTGAATCTCGGGAAAGGGGCCGCGATGCTTGGGCCAGCCCCCCGATGCCTCCGACCCAGCCGTAAATGGTATGCCGGACATGGGTATCGACGCTTCTGGTGTGATTTCTGGAAATTGGGAGTTGGTTGTTTGGTCATCAGTGCCCATGCGTTTTTGGGTTGCATGCGAACACAGCGACTTTCGCATCGATTACCTAGCTCCAATAATTGTGCGGGCCATCTAGTTTTTATATACTTCTCTTGGCCAACGACGTCTGAGAAGTTTTCAAGGACCTTTCGCCGTGGCTGAGACCCAAAAGAACGTGATGGTACATACATGACGAAAGTGTGCTGGTGATCGGCGCTCATTCGTGTGCCGCGCCTTGCCGAGTTGAGGCATTGGAATTGGTGTTGTCTTGGGCTGACGTTGACGTTACAGCATAACAGAAGCGAAATGCCTCGAAGAGTCTGTCGTATACCTCTAGACCATCATGCGAGCGCCGCAATGCGGTTGATGGCTACTCACTCCATTTGAATCCAATTTCAACACAGTTGCCCAAGCATAAAGATTTAGAAGGCAAGCGAGAACCGTCGAAGGGATCCTCCAAGAAACATCCCATTTTCCACATAAGATTTCGAAACGTATTTGCTATCTTCTTGGCTATCATTCCACAGAATCTTGGTAGTCCTATTCTGAACCTAGTCGTCGGCCTTGGCAGGCTCTCCATTGCTTCCCAAGTATCCCGCTCTCCGTCAAGCCATGCGCTTGAAATACGAATAGTTCCTTGTTAAGTGCAAGATATCATCCCGTTGAACATGGGGGCTTGACCACAAACATGATGCAGCTATTGCATCGCGAGTGACAATTCTCTCTGCGGCTGGACTGTCAGCCCCCTTTAAGAGGTGAAACAAGGAATATGAGTTTCGTGGCATTGGCGAAAGCGAGAGCGAGACATCCGCCTGGAAGGACCTTGATGGCAAAGAGAAACCTTCCTATCGCCATCTCCTCTCCATTGCGCGAAAGGCGGTTGCCGGGAGGCCGCTGAAGACCGTTGTTCGTTGATCCGATTTTATAAGTTTTCAACATCCAACATTTCCTCGAAGTGAAAACTCAAATAGGTTGAGACAAGTAAGCATTTTGATGTTTGACCTATTTGCAAAGTATACATGTTGGTACGCGTCCTTTTGTCGCAGTCATCGAACGACGAAAAGTAAGCCGCGTTGACTATCGAAACCGCCAGCGTGATGCGCATCTCTGCCACGCCATACCGCACACAACCTGCGCGCAAAGACAGCATGACGGGTGATGTCATCTCCAGAAGCAAATAAAATCGCGTTGAAGCGTTCGACGACGGTCGTTTTGCGTCGTTTATCCAACCGAAATGACTTACCGGCTATTTGATCTCCCGCCCTACTCGGAACAGCAAGACATGCAGAACCGTGTGAGCCTGTTCTTTCGCGTACGCCGGCCTATCACATTAGCCCGTGAACCTTGTCGATGTTCTCTTTGGCTAGATGAACGTGATGTTATAACGTCGAACAGCTACGTGCAAAAGATCTCGCGTCGCCCATCGTCGTCGGACTGCTCGCAGAAACAACAGTTATGCTTATTTTCTTTAGCCATGGGGAGTCAAATGACTAACGCCGGTTATGTGGGATACCGAGTCGGGAAAGAAAGATCAACTTGATGACTCGCGGCATGGCATGATGGGTACGTGATAAGAAAATGAGAGGAAGCAGTGGATGGCTTCGGGGTCGATAAGGGACGACTATATTGAGTGCAATTTCAATAAATGAAGCTGTAATCAATGTGTCAGCAAAGCAGCCAAAGAGAAACTTGGATCAGGGGCCGTTCACGAGTTGTTGACGGACATAGACGGTTAACTCAGCCGTTATAGGGTGCAGTCCCAGTGGAAATACCCTGTGATGGTGGGGTTATCGGGCTTAAAAACAGAATAAACCGCCTAAAGAGTAGAATTTGAGAAGCCGATGCTTTACTTAATAGTTCGGCTGCACTCTGTGATAATATCGCAAGTTGTTGCTGCTGGCTCCTATTAGTTGCTCGGACTACCTATACGTGGAAGCAACCTAGTTTCTCTCTTTTCATTTCGGCGTCAATCGTGTAAAGCTAACTGTAGTAATTGCGCCTTTGTACGCCATTTTCAATCTTCAAAATGGCTCCCAAGGCTCGCAGGGTAGCGGTTATCGGTGCCGGGCCGTCTGGTGCGATTGCGACAGATGCCCTTGTCAAGGAGCAGGCCTTTGATACGATCCGCGTCTTTGATCGCCGCAACATTGCCGGAGGAACTTGGTGAGTTGACACAGCCTTTAGAATTGCGGTCAGTTGGCGCAAGAGAGCGAATTTCCAATGCTCATGTAGAAAGAACAGGATCTACTCGCCCGAGCTTCCACCACGTATCCCATCCCTCCGCGATCTCGTCGAAAACCGGGCAAATCGTCCAGTCGAGTTGCCGGAGAGCTTTCCGGCATGGACGCCGACGATCGAGACGGCCGACGCGCACCAGATGCGTTACTCCGACACGGGCATGCACGAGACATTACACAGCAACATCCCTCCCGAGGTCATGGCCTACACCCAGGAACCGATTCCGAAAGTCCTGTCCGAGCAGACGCTGGCACGATACGGACCCGATGGCGCCCCCCGACACAGGGAGTTGATCAGGGAATGGGTCGAAGCAATATTCACACGCGGAGGTCACGACAAGCTGATAGAGTTTGGCACCACCGTTGAGCTCGCGGAGAAGAAGTCCGACGAATGGATCCTTACTCTGCGCAAAAGTGTCCAAGGCAAGTCGGAAGACTACTGGTGGCAGGAAACCTTTGACGCGGTCGTGGTCGCGTCCGGACATTATTACCTGCCGTACATGCCCCAGATCCCCGGCCTCATCGATTACGACGCGAACTTCCCCGGGCACGTATTGCACAGCAAGCACTTTCGGAGTCCGGAACAGTTTCGCAACAAGGTGAGAGAGGCGGCGGCAGGCGTCGCCAAGTAAAGTAGCCATCGCGTGGCTGACGAGTTCCAACAGAAAGCCATCGTCGTCGGCGGTTCGGTGTCGGCCTTTGAGGCCCTCCACGACATTCGCACCGTGACCAAAGGCCCAGTCATTGCGTCGCTGCGCGAACCCGTGCCCGTTTTCGGCTGGGTTCCCTTCACACACCCGGACATCACCCTCAAGCCCGAGATCACGAACCTGTGCCCCGACACCGGCCGCGTCACGTTCAGCGACAACTCGACCGAAGACGACGTCGACATCATCATGTTCGCCACGGGCTACGACTACAGCTTCCCGTATCTGCCGCAGGTCAAGGTGAAGAACAGGCGGGTCCAGGGGTTGTATCAACTCGTGTTCCACATTGACGATCCGACGCTGGCGTTTGTGGGGATGGTAAGTCGCAGACGCCTGTCCGATGCCACGCGTGGTCAGCCCGGCCGTTCACTGACGATTGACTTTCTTTTTTCCTTCTCTCCAGGTCAAAGGCGGCTTTACGTTCCGCGTGTTTGAGTGGCATGCCGTCGCAGCGGCCCGCGTGCTCGCAGGCCGCGGCCATCTGCCGGCGAAGGCTGAGATGGAGAAGTGGGAGGAGGACAGGATGGCCAAGCGGGGCGACGGCATCCACTTCTTCACGCTCGCGCCGGATTTCGAGGAGTACTTCAACTCGCTGAGGGCCACTGCAGGGGACCCCGAGCCGGGGACGACGGGGAGAATTTTGCCAAAGTTCGACCACGAGTGGGTGACGCTGTACGCCAAGGTCATAAACTCTAGAATAGAAGAGTGGAAAGAGGAGAACAGGAGGGCGGTAGAGCTGCGCGGCGAGGTGGTTGAGGCTGCGTTATAATAAGCCATTGCTGTTGCAATATCCGTATGGACGCTTCAATGTGGACGTCAATGGCCCTACGCTGCCGTTCTTGGCGCGGATTTACTTCTTACTATCGGAGTAGAAACCCTCCATGTCGCCCAACGA
Organism: Colletotrichum sidae; assembly: GCA_004367935.1. Taxonomy (NCBI): domain Eukaryota; kingdom Fungi; phylum Ascomycota; class Sordariomycetes; order Glomerellales; family Glomerellaceae; genus Colletotrichum; species Colletotrichum sidae. The sequence goes on along the minus strand of QAPF01000054.1, from coordinate 32,233 downwards.
CAGGTGCGCGTGACTCTCGTTTTTCGAAACTCTGTAGATTACGTGGAGAAGCTCGAGTCATGCATGCAACGGACCTGACGACAATACGCGGCGGCCTCTGAGTCCATGAAGACATTGACAGCATGTTACTGGGACGCAACTCGCTCCGCGATACGAAGACTATGTGGCGATATAGTATTGACTGTCTATCCAGCACCTTTTTAAAGCAAACTATTGGCAGCCTGCACTTGTAACTTTGTTTTGGTTTTCCAACTAGCCAGGACACCCTCTGCACAGTCCAGGTTGTGAGATGCCCAGCGGCGTGAGCATAATGTGAATTTACCCCAACTGGTTGGGATACTAGGTTCGGGAAGCAGAAAAAGCTGATCGTGAAAGGCGTGAGATTCTATCTTTTCCAAGCAAAGACTGCAGTGTTGTTAAATATAGTTTCCTAGTGTCTGATAGTTGCTGGCAAGTCGCCGAGACTTTTCGTCTCTTGCTTACGAGGTCGGACAGTTCGGACAAATCCAGCTTTGAGGGAAGCGATGGAGAGACAGACTGACATATAAATACTCCCAGCCATCATGTCGAGGGCATATGAGGTCACACTGCAGTTTATCCCACCCCTATCGCACAACCAACCATTGCTTTAGCAACACCATCATCCTCGCTCCAACTCCCCACAGAAAATGCAGTCCAAATCTCTCTTCGTCCTCGCAGCCGTCCTTCTGGGCCAGGCTTTCGCTGCACCCGAGCCGCAGGAAACTGTGGGGGGCGGAACCTGTATCACGGAGCCCATCTGCTCCCAGAGCAACATCGGCGCTGCGTGCCAGATCATTTGCACACTTAGTGTCAGTACCCTCCTTTCACCCCCTGCTAATGACGAGCACTTGAGTTTGAAATGCCAAAGCAGTTGATACTGATGTCCTTTCCTCGTACCAGAACGGTCAGCCTCGCTCTACGCCAGGTACTTGCGTCTCAAGCATCTTCGGTGCCTCTTGTGTACAAAAATGATTGGTCTGCGACAAAAGCAAGACCGAGAGAGGGGGGATTAGGAGGACGTGGGGCTTCGCGGAGGAGTTGCCGAGGCTACATTGTATGTAGGGTAGTCTACTCCGCCAATCGCCAACATTATTTCCCGCGTACATCCTCACACTTTTCAGGAACCCTTCTTCGTCCTCTGCCTGAAGCTCCTGGATCTCTCACCAATACTCCGAGCAAGCGGTTCGTGGAGCTTGGAGAAGTCGGCAACGGCCGGCTGCGTGTTCGATGAAGTTTGCAGTCGCAGACACTACAAACGGAGGGATTTGACGGCAAGGTGGAACTAGCAAGCCTTGGAAACATGGTACCTATTTCAGGTCGTGAGCCCCATACTTGATCAATGTATCGAATATCTGTAAGCGTAACGTCGTGTACCTGTCAGCGTCACGTCTCTCTGACCATCTTTTTTTGGTCGATTCCAGGTCAGGCCTATGCAAATCCACGTCATCCGAGTTTGTGCCGAGCCATGCAGAACCGGAGAGACCGGCGGCATGACTCGTTTACCAGCCGAAGGCGAACCATCGGCAGTGTCAGTACCATCATAGAGGGCGCGGAAATGACTAAGGTCTGTGTAAACATGGCAGCTGGGGAAACTCTAAGAGGCCGAGGCGACTGTTTTAATTTATCCGCGGAAAGGAATGTACGATTAAGAGACCTGAGTATTGCAGGTTACAGCATCGACGGTACTATATTAAGATCGCCCACCCGAAGTATTGATTTTCAGCTTGCATATATGCTGGAACATGTTATAAATACTCCCGCTTTCGATAGACGTGCTGTTGTATAATCCTACTGTTCAAATCTCCAGCCGCTTTTTACCGACCTCATCGTCATCATTCTAAAACATATTCAGACAGCCAAAAGAAAAAGCGATGCAATATCAGTCGCTCTTCGTCCTTGTAGCCGTTCTCCTCGGTCAGGCCGCCGCGCAAGCCAGCCCCGCTACGACCTGCCTCGCTCAGCCGCCTTGCGACAAGACCAACCTCGGCGTTGCGTGCAAGGTCACATGCCATGACAATGTGAGTCCTCTTATTGGGAGCCTGTCAAAAAGGATATGGGATTCGCTGACGCCTTTCCGACGTGTAGCCGGGTGGCACTCGCGTTACAGAGGGTTACTGCAAGCAGGGCTTCTTTGGTCCGAACTGCCAATGAACGAACGATGAGCGAGAGTTGTACAGCATGCACACTGGGGTTCGGTCCGAGTACCTTAAAGGATACCTGGTCTCAGACTTGGTCGGGCCGCAACCGCTAATTCGAGCATGACACACAGGAAGACAGACACTGAAGAAGTAGAAAAGGGAATACAGCACCGCTCAGAGAGAGATTTGATTACGCATTCTCATCATTGCAATCAGTCACATCGACTGCGTTCAAGTTCTTCATACCTCAGGAATGCCGCGACAGTTTACTCGCGAATTATTCCCGTTACAGAAAATGTGCCACCAACGCGTCCTCCCGGCTTCCCAACCCAGAACCTAAACTCGTACTTCACGATGCCAGCCGAGATCAGTCTCCCGCCGTCTAGACACTTCATTGTGACGATTTCGCACGCGGCCCCGACACCGACCCTCACGCCGTCAAGCTCGGCCTCTTGGCTGCACGCGAGTCTAGTACAGCCCAACAAGGATGTCACCTCGGACCCGAGCGGTGAGGTGGACCTCGGCTTCAAGGTCAAGCTTGATACCGACCATGAGGCCGGCGTCCTTGAGCTTGCCGTTATCGTCAACGGGACCCTTGAGGAGGTTGCCTGCCGGAAAGTGTCAGCCTTGTTGAAGGCCAGGTTCGAGCGGGAGGGGGGTGTAGAGTGGGCTTACCGACGGGTCCGTTGGCAGGGCCGGAAAGGCCAGGCATGGGGAGCGAGGTGTTGTTGCCACTGGCGGTGGTAGCGGGCTTGTTGGAGTTAGTGTTGTTGAGGGAGTTGTTGGGGTTGGTGATGGATGTGTTGGCGGTGCTGGGGTAGATGAGGTTGTTAGAGCTGCTGTTGGAGTTGGAGGAAGGGTTAGTCGTGGTGGACGTGGTCGAGGGGGTCGCGTTCTTGGTACTAAGGGATACATTGGCTGCGAGTTCTCTTTGCTGACGAGGTGCAACTTACGGAGAAGACATTTCGGCGGTGGTGAATCAGGTAAAGTGATGATCCACAGCTCAAATAAGACTTTGGGTGAGTGTCTACGAGAGAAGTACGCTGCCTAGTCGGAGGAGACTGGTTGGAACGTTGCAGGCCAAGATATTAGTGATGTTTTGTGATGTCGAGAAGAGATCTCAACCCAAGGATCGGGAAACCGTCCCAGCTTTATGTGTTTTCGCCGTCTTGCCAATCCTTCGTGCCTCAGTAAGAGACATCTCTTCCCTTCATCCGAGATTCACCGGAGTCTTCGCCGCTGGCATCGTCAACGGGATTACAGCTTTCTGTCCGGCTACTGAATGATCTGATTGTTGGTGGATACTTCTGCATGAGAGAGACAATTCGTCGCCCTGCCTTTCGAAAGAGTGGCAGCCGCAGTGCAGCAAAAGAAAGCGTCGATGCGATCGCCGGGCTATGCCTGCTACTTGGTGTAATTCGAGATGTCGGGCCGTGATGGAAGAGACATCGGGAAATTTCGCCAGAGATCAGCATAAAAGCATAGCTCCAAGAGTAGTGTCTCTCGCCTCGCCTTTTTCTGGTAACCATTCGGGCAGCAAGAACAACTCACCATGGTCGCAACATTTGTCGTCGCCTTCTCGGCAGTGTTCGGTATGGCGGAGGCCATCCGACACACGCAGTCTCAGGCCCGGAGGAAAGAACACAGAAGCCGAAAGAACAACCTCCTCATACGCTGCCGTAAATCGACTCGTTACTCTCCTGACATAGAAGGGAAGCACGTGGTACTGTCTGGCGACAAGGTACGCCTCTTCCCTTGAGAAAAGAAAACCGGAAACTCACAGCTGACCGCATCACCAACACCTTCCAGCTCTTCGTCGACACCGGCCTCGACCCCGACTCAGCGTTCGGCTTCCCTTTCACGGGATACTTTCTGCCATACCCCGAAAGCCAGTATGCAGGTCTCGTATCCATGATTTGCGAGGAGCCGCCCATCATGAACTGGATCTACGTGGACCGGGACACGCACGAAGTCAAGTTCGGCACTCGCCCTTACGCGCAGCCCAATCTAACTGGGCCGTTCGACTGTACCAGGCAGGACAAGCGGCTGACATTCGCTGGCTGGGAGGGCTTCTACGTGGTCAAAACTGGGGATTTCTGGGCACTGTATTTCGATGTCGAGCAAGACGGGCTCAAGGCGAAGCTCGGCGAGGTCATTACCGCCCTCGCGGTGGATCTCGTGCGAGTCGAGATGCCGGTCATGCCGGTCAAAGAAGAGGAGAAGGAAGAGCAACAGCAGGAGCCAGCTGAGGGGAAAGACAATAACACTAATGCGGGAGGGAATGAGGTGGATCTCGAGGCTCCCGAGGTGGACTGATGTGTGGAGAACCCAGGAGAATCAGGGGAGGTTATTGTTGTACTTGGGCTGTGAGGCATCGTCCTGTCCAAACGCCCAAAACTGCCAATGAGTTTTGTAGCAGCTATTGTCAAATATCAAATATTTTCCTTGCCAAGCTCATGAAGTGCGGGCCATATCGGGTGATTTTTAGTCCCGAGTGCTGGGATACGGCTTCCGATGGCAAGGGGTCCAGCCGCCCCAACCCCGGATTCCATGAGCCTGGCCCAGTTGCAGTCCACCCAGGTGCATGGCTGTCTCAGTATCAGCGCATTCTTCGGAAGAGACTTTTCTGCTTGCCATGCCGTGCATGCTTACCCGCACGCAGGGGCTCTGCAGATCTCCCGCTGGCAGGTCCGGTCTATCGCGAGATGAAATCAGACAAATGAGGTTGCGACTCGGGCTTTCTCTCAGTCAAGGCAGCCGGTGTCACGATTTCACGGGCTGTGAGCTTTTTTTCTTCCGCTCTACGTTCATCTTAGTTTCCGTCCTCTAATTTATCTTTCAAGTGAGGACTGCCAATGGGACTTTGACTTTGCTCAGTATCGGAGCCATTCGTGGCTTAGAGCCTGCTGAGCGAGAGACTCGCTTAGTGAAAGTCGGCTGATGGCGGCGTTTTGGGAAAAGCAATGAGAGACAAGGTCTTGTTGGAAACGGACTGCAAACTTGACTCGCGTGGTTCCGCGTAAAGCCGCTGCAGATGTTGACTGATCACGCCACGTCAGTTGCGGAACTGCATACATTGTGACCTTTTACCAAATTGCAGGTCTGGAATTTCTTTCGACTTGGAAGAAATCTCACGGTTTTCAAAGACCGTTATGTAATTGGTCTCAACGCTTTGAAGGAACAAGCGTGTCTCTAGTGCTTAATTGATACCGGAACTGGTGGCAAGTCGCAATTAATCGTGATGTTCGGGCTGGGGCCACTGAGCCTGTGCCCTTGTGGCTCGGTTCTGCCGGGCAGTTCTGGGGCATTCATCTAGCCTGACTATCTGCACCGTAGAGGCTCGCAAGCATGCTGGAACCGTTGTTTTGTTTTACATGTACCAGCCGGTGAGAGTGTCACTATTCTTAGTAGTAGGGTGGGTATCACCGAGTGAGCGACGTGGATAGAAGCATGCAAAAGGTGGTTCAAACGACGAACATGGTTGACCATGAAATTCAAGTTGGTGGAAATTTTGCAAAGTCCCCTTTGATAGTCATCCTACTCCCTGTACAAGACTCGCTTCGTTGATCAAGAAGATACATGATGAGATTTCAAAAGAGTCAGATGAAAAAGAAAGTGTATAGGCACAAGCTGAAGATGACTCGCCACATTTGTCAAGTCATCGTGTTCGGGGAAGAATATCGCGGAATTTGACATTTCACCTAAGCACAGGGTTGTGGTAGAAAGCATTTTGCCCAATTGTCGAACGTTCCGGCCCTCACCTACCCGCCGTAACGTTGACTGAACTCGAGCACAGCTACGTGGCTTGGGTGATATCCGGACAGGGTGGATCCATTGGGACCGAAGCGGCAGGCAATCCCGGCCGAAGCGGGGTTCGACGAACCCCAACTCCGGCCGAATGACCCCATCATTACCCCACAATGGCCGCCCGTACGCCGATACACGTGGTCTTCGCCTCAAAGCCCCAAAACCGTCCAACCAACCAAGCATTAACACAGGGACCTTTCATCCCATCCACACCAGCGTGCCGACATAATCAATGCAATTGGGGTGTCACCGAAGAATCCTCTCGCATTCGCAACATCGCACGAACACAGCGGAAGCCTCCAGGAGCCCGAACCCCGCTCAGCTGGTGAGGCAGTCCCTGGGTCAAACAGACATGCCGCCTCCTAAATCGTCATACGCGGATTCTGAAACCATGCCGTCCCGCCATTTACACACTGCATCGACTTCTGCTGTCGCTCATACCTGCCGTTGAGAGAAACAGGTCACTTCTGCCCGACGCTTCCGCGCGCCACGCTCCGCGATTTCCATTCGTGTTCTGCAAGCAGCTGCAGGGTAGCCTCAACGTAGATGATCAGACGGAAACAACCGCTGATTTAATTGGATGCAGTTACGGCGTTGATCCCGGTGCGCCTTCGGCTCCGGAGCACAATATGACGCCTGTGTCGCCTCGGCGGGCGCGTACCCGGAAACAAGTTGTGCGTCTGCATGACTTGGGCATATATCAGGATGAAATCCCGTTGAAATCCAGTTGGCGAGCAGTTCTAAACAAAGGACTTACCTTCAAGCCCTACAAAACTGCTAGCAGAACAGGCATTTGTCAAATTTCCCAGACGAGCCGCCATCATGATCATTCCAACAGACATTTCGAGCTTCAGCAATACGCGACTAGCTGTCGCCCTGCCTCTGCTGCTCCTCGCCCTGGTATTCACCAGTCTGCTCTCATCCGCACCGTTGCGCGGACTCACTAACGAATTCCCAGGGAGTTACCCGCCTCATCTATCGCGCGGTGTACAACATATACTTCCACCCTCTCAGCAGCTTTCCCGGCCCCAAACTCAACGCCGCGACACGCATCCCATTCACGCGCATGGTATGGGGCGGCCACGCTTACAAAACCATCACCGCGATGCACCAGAAATACGGCCCCGTCGTGCGCATCGCCCCCGACACCATCGACTTTGCCGACCCGCGAGCTTTCAAGGACCTCATGGGCCACAGCAAAGGCGGCGGCGGGGTCGAGAACTCCAAGGATCCCATCAATGCGCGCCACAAGCCGCACAGCATCATCAACGCCAACCGCGAAGACCACGCGCGCATCCGGCGCGTGCTGGCCCACGGCTTCTCGGCGCAGAGCATGGTTGCGCAGCAGCCGCTCATTCAGCAGCAGGTCGACCTGCTCATCCAGCGGTTGCGCGAGAACTGCGACGGTGGGCGGGAGGCGTTGAATATGGTGTCGTGGTACAACTGGACGACGTTTGACATCATTGGCGACCTGGCCTTTGGCGAGCCGTTTGGGTGCTTGGAGAGTTCTGATTATCACCCCTGGGTATCCCTGATTTTCGACAACATCCACGCCGGCATTTACAGGAATCAGTTTCAGCGATATGCGATTACGAGGATGTTTGCCAAGTGGTTGATGCCGAAGGACCTCAAGGAGAAGCAGCGCTTGCACAGCCAGTTCAGCCAGGAAAAGGTAGCGAAGCGGATGGCGCTGGGTGAGGCGAGGCCGGACTTTGTGCAGTCCATGATGATGAAAGAGGGGCCGCTGGTAGGCTTTGGTACTGCTAGAATGATGAAACGACACTACTAACACGTTATGCCAGGCCATGTCGAAAGAGGAAATCGAACAGACGGCAGACACCCTCATCATCGCCGGTTCCGAAACCACGGCATCGGTTCTCTCCGGCGTCACCTACTTCCTGACCATGCACCCCGACGTCATGGCCAAGCTAGCCGACGAAGTGCGGACCTCGTTCACTTCCGAGGAGGAAATCGACATCCTCAGCGTCCAGCGGCTCAAGTACATGCTCGCCGTTCTCGACGAGAGCATGCGCGTCTACCCCGTCGTGCCCATCGGCCTCACGCGCATGGTGAAGCCCGGCGGCGACTACATCTGCGAGCGCTACGTCCCCGGGGGCATGCGCGTCATGGTTTCGCAGTGGCCCATCTACCACGACGAGAAGTACTTTTCGCAGCCCAACGACTTCATCCCGGAACGCTGGCTGGGGGATCCGCGGTTCGAGGATGATGACAGGGCTGCGCTGCAGCCGTTCTCGTTTGGCCCGAGGAATTGCATTGGGAGAAAGTGAGTACCAAGCGACATATTGCTGTATTGGTTGTATGATATGACTGACCACTTCCAGTTTGGCGTACTCGGAAATGAGAGTCATCCTTGCTCGGGTCATCTGGAACTTTGATCTCAAGGTAGCGGAGGACAGTACGAGTTGGACAGACCAGAAGCTTTACGGGTTGTGGAAGAAGGGTCCGTTGAACGTGCATCTCACACCGAGAAAAACGGTATGAAGGAGCAACATTACTTGACGTTGATCGCTACAGAGAGTGAGACCAGCAGGAAAAAGACCGCCAGCAAATTTAAATGAAGATGTAGATGCCATTGTCTATGGACTTTGAATACTACTATAGTCTACATTCCGTCATTATTAAGTGTAGGCGCGCGAATGACATGTGAGAAAGACACGAGAGAAAGGCACCCCCTGTGCTGTTGGCTGGATTTCGAGGCAGTAGGACAGTTGGCTGGGAGCATACCACACCTTGGTCGTCGCGGCGGCTGGAGTGGAAGAGGTTGCAGCGGGCGGGAGGAGAGGAAGAGAGAGTTTAGTGGAGGAAAAGGGCAACCGGGGCTGGGGCTGGACATGGCAGCGGAAATAATGAACAGACCATGATAAACTAAGTGACCAACCTAGACTCTAGAGCCCACATATAGATATCCAGGTTGTGAGCACGGGGGCGTCCGTACTATAGGGGTCTGTACAGAAATACGTTGCGTTTCGGAGGAGAACCTGAATAGCAGATTTTGGAGCCCAAGCCTTCCCCATACCGGAATATTGGAAAGTAAATTTTGGAGCCCTGCGTATATGACTTGGAGCCCTGCGTATATGACTTAAGGCTTTTGTGAATCATTGCCACCCGGATGGAATTCGTTCCACTATGAGTGGGCATTGAATGGAGTGACCGTTTGGCTTTAGAATCGGCAGTCCGGCCTGGCTAGACAAACTCGACGAAAACCACTCCTTTGCACTGTGTTCTTTCGTACGGACAAAGTGGGAGAAAGGTTGGACAACAGCACGACGTTGTCGACATCCTGACCGAGAGACAGAAGACAGAAAGGATTCCGTTTCGTCTTGGATCTCTTGTCGGTGCCTCTCTCCCCATCTCACTCGGTGAAACCCTGCTGTCCTCGACCATTTCGAGGGTCTTTTTCATACTGATGAGGTTGCGCAGCAACATATAGGTACAATACCGACAACGAGGACCAGAAACGACAGCAGACACCAAGGACCACAACTTGGACATCACCGGTTTCGTCTCTAGCGAAGGGCCAGTCATGCCCACCCTTTTGAGCCTACCGAACGAGCTGAACAATGCGATAGTCGCCGCTCTCCGAGTACAAAACACCAATTACGGCACCCCTCGTCCCAGCCTCCTACAGGGTCTCTCCTCACTGGCACGCACGTGCAAGTACTTTTACCACTTTGTCAATGGACAGCTATACCGAGATGCCCTCATACAGTTTCCCTTTTTGTTGTGTCTCGAGACGTGGAGGGGGAACATTGGCGGGATGAAGCATCTCTTGGAAGCTGGTGCAAACCCGGACACCGCAGTTTTGGCCCATTCCCTTCGCCTTCGGGCGGCGGGAGCACCGACGAAGGAAAGATTCAAGCTGGGATACGTGAGATCTCTCGCCTGGGAGGGCGTCATCCCCTCGTGCGAAGTGATGTGGGATCCAACGAGGTCTGTTCCGAGCAACCTGGGATGGGACGGCTTCCAGTATGACACGTGCGCACCGTGTGCCTTTCCCCTAGGACTAGCAGCCGCAACCGGATCAGTCGAAGCGTTCGATCTCCTCAGAAGTCATGGAGCAAGTCTCAACCCGCCGGGAAATCGCGAGTTCTGCCGCTGCCATCACTCGTGGGATTCCAAGCTCATCTTCGAGGAGAGGCAGGACGTGATATCTTGGACGCCGTTTCACGTCGCGCTGTGCAGGCAGCAGGACGAACTGGCCAAGCACATCCTTCGTGTCAACGTCAACGAACCGGTCTTTGCGTTTCGAGAAGAATCCGGGGCGCCTCATGTTCCGCTCTTCATCTCCGCCGTGGTTCATGGCCGTCTCGAGATTGCAGATTTCATCCTTGTCGTGGGCCGAGAGGACGTCACCCGTCAGTACACGGGAAAGCGCTACGGTCCTTTGCTGTGGAAAGCCTACTGGCACGGACCGAGCATCTTGGAAGCGGCCTTGCCCATTCTCATTCGTCACGGTGCCGACATCGACGTCGACCTCGGACGAGGGCATACTCTCCTCGTGGAGGCCTGCATGACTGGGAGGCACCGGGAGGCCATGGTGTTGATCGACGCAGGGGCAGACGTCACGAGAAGACTCGAGAAATCGTCGCATAGCAATACCTACCGCGTTGCTGTTGACCGACCAGTTGAGTACGTCGAATGCGACTGGTACAGGTCCTCATGGCAAAAGGGCGTCTTGGCAACGCGGACACGAAGTGAGGATGGATGTCTCCGTACCATGGAACCGAAGACAGGCTGGTCCGACCAAGCGTGCGGGATGGAGGGCCAGACACCTATTCAAATGTGCTCACAACCCTACTACTGGACAGAGGATCTCTCCTACTACAGTGGCGCTTCGGACCAAGTGCAAACCATTCAAAAATTGCGTGCAGCCGGGGCTGCGACGGATGACAGCCCGCTGTTCATCGCCGCCGCAACTCTGCAGTTCGACCTCATACCGCACCTCTTGAGTGCCGGCATTAAAGTCAACGCCGTGGACTCCCAAGAATCGACCGCACTGAGGCACGCCTTGGGAGTCCTGGAATCTGAGGACTTGCACGGACACAAGCTTTTGCGTACCATCAAGGCACTTGTAGAGGGCGCTCTCAGCGAGGGAGTCTTTTTGCATGACGCTAGCTGGGCAATGGACCAACTCGCAAAGTTCACTGACGACGGCAAGAATTTCGATGCGATATCAGCCATAGCCAAACTGAACCTCGTGCGTTGCAACGAGCTTCGGGGCCAGTGAGACAGATACACGACAGGCATCGCAGGGCATATAGGCGTGGTTTGCTCAGAGCTTACTGGGACAGCAGATTGGTCGGCTAGGAGAGCTGTGGAAACGAGTGTGGAAAATGTGACTAGAAGGTCATGCCACGTGGAAGCCTCACCGTACTGCCCGGAGTCTGGGTAACCTCGAACGTAGTTCGAACATGACATAATTTTCTACGTCTCAGAGCTTGAAATGTCCCTTCCAAAATGTGGTTTTACAAGACCGTGAACGCTGGAGATGGGTAGGAAGGGTCCATTCAGCGAAACTACCAGAGCGTATCCATAGATACCTTGAATCCAGATAGGGTAGGTATATAATCAAGAGAAGAAGGACCTAAGGCTATCTTAAGCCTAGTATGAACCTAGATGAGGCTCTCAAGCGTTGCACAGTGAGGGACAAGGATCCCAATATCAAGAGGTCACGTCTATACTTTAGCATCCTTCTCCACTTGACTGTATCGCTTCGCTCCTTCGTGCTACGCTGTGCCACGTACTCAGGAAGCTACTCTCTGGATCATACCTTTGTGTCTTGGTCCATACTATCCAGGTGTCTTGATATCCAGGTGTCTTGACTCTTCCTTGACGCCCCACGTCACTCGGGCCACATTCGTACCAACCTGCCATCGGAGATAGCTGCCTTGAAAAGATGTAAAAGGTCGGCAGCCACCGAAGATTGCCTTGTACAATTACATGACATTCCACTTCACGTTCTCCCTCTGACATCACTTAGACGCACATGACAGTCCACTTCACGTTATCCCTTTGGCATCACTGAGACGCACTCGCTGCCATCCACTTCATCCAATTATCAAATCATATCAATCTATCTTTCAGAAAGACCCCAGCCGACAGTATAGAAGACGATCAACGACGGAAAGTCGCCGATAGCCTACACACGAGGGAAGAAGTGACAAACAAGACAAGAGGAAGAATGGCGGACAATGGGCGCCAAACTGTAGACGACGCGCGATGGGAGACGCGAGCGACGACAAATACCATGGCTTCTCTTTTCACTCTGCCCGTGGAGCTCAAGATGATCATCATCACCTTCATCCGGGACACCGACAACCGGGACGACGGTAGACCGCAAATGTCGAACATCTACACCCTCGACTCGCTCGCCCGTACGTGCCGCCTGTTTTACGTCGTCGTCAACCCTGTTCTGTATGCCGCAGGCCTGAGGCGCCATCCATACCTGCTCACATGGGCCGCCGATGTTAGCAATCATGGGACCATGAAGAGGCTTCTTGAAGTCGGAGCCAACCCTAATATTGCTACTCGGTTCGAAGACCGTGTTTCGTGGCCCAGATGCAATGAGCTCTCCAGAGTCGAGCTGTTTCGATGTCAGTATGCACGAGGATTCAAGCCTTTCGATACCCAAGACATTTTCAGCTCTTCCCCGGCCGGCTACGATGATCACGACATCGTGAAGGGCAGATCGTCCTCTTTGAAGACTGATTACTTTTACCTTTTGAGACACAACAAGCATTCTTGGGCGCTAGACTGGAAAATTTACGAAGGAGAAGAGTCCGGCTTGCAAAAGCTTCTATCCGACAAAGGCCGCGACGACCTTCGCATGCCCGTCCATATGGCGGCCCAAAACGGCGACCTTGAGGCTTTCGAGCTTCTCTTACGATATGGCGCCATCATTCAAGTACCAAGTATAGCTTGGTCGGACATGCTGTGGACATCGCTTCACTACGCTCTTCTCAAAGGAAGCAAGGATTTTGCGAAACTCGTATTGCACATCAGCCCTGCATCTCGTGAGCGAATGGCGTCGGGTTCCGGACCAAACTGTGAGTCTGTAATGCCCATTTTCATCTCGGCAATCAGACATGGACGCTTCGAACTGGCCGAGTACATCCTGACCGAGGGCATCAACGACGTCCATCGAGACTACGGCTGCCCTGATCAGAGGCGGTATGGAACTCTGCTGTGGTGGGCTTATTGGGAACACCAACTCGAAGAGGCTCTCCCGATTCTGCTGCGGAACGGCGCCGACATTGACGTCGACATTGGCGACGGGCATACACTGCTGGTCGAGACGTGCGCAAAAGGGTGCTACGAATACGCGGCGCTGTTGGTCCGATCTGGAGCAGACACCAACGTCGTCTTCAGGCGCCCTGCTCTCCACAGCAACATGCGAGAGGGAACATCCAATCCCGACATGTTTTTGAGAGACCGTGATCAAGACGACTCCGGCCGTACCGTTAGCGGTCTACATGGGGACTTGGAGGATGGAACCACCGGGAATTGTCCGCTCCTGGGTTTGCGGCCGATGCAGATCTTGTGCCAGCCCGCAATCTACAGCACACACTTGACACACGAAGGGCGCAGGATGGACGACGAAATTACGGCGCCGATTCACCTGAACAATGTCATGGGAGCTTTCCTCGATCATATGGACGACATCGAGGGCCATCCACTTTGCCTGGCTGCTTTCTACCACGAAAACGAGGTGGCCGCCCACCTGCTCGGGAATGGTCGCCACCCAGATACACCGGATGACAACGGCCGGACGCCGCTTTATTTTGCAATCAAGGGCATCCACGAGGTCGATGGATCGGATCGGCCGTGCGAATACTACTACTTCATCGAAACGGTCCGACTTCTTTGCAACCATTTCATCCAATGGAAAACCACGCCGTCGGACGGCGGCACGGCAGTGCTTAGTCTGTGCAAGCTGATGCTATTCCAGGACGACGACAAGTCGGACGCCGTGATTGAACTAGTCAAGTGCGGAGTCGATCCCAATCTTCGAGATGGCAAGAAACGCAGCCTGTTGATGATTGCCTTTGAGATGGGGCTGCTTCCGGCCGCAAGGGATCTCGTTGCGCTCGGTGCTAAGCTGGGGAAGGCATCCGACTACGATTACGACGGCGACGTCCGTCCCCGCTACGACTTTGACGCAGAACATGATGTTTCCTGGGACGATGAACAGCAAGGCAGCCCCTCGCCGCCGCCACTAGAGCGTGACTACTGCCAGTCAGATTACTCCACAGAAACCTGGAATGGTGGTGAGGAGGGATACGGCTACTACCACCCGTCCGAAAGGGCGCTGAGAGCGGGCGTTGATAGGAAAATGCTCAAAGTGGAGAATGATGCCGAGGATGGCGACCTGAAGCTGCTTTGGCTGCAGTTTCTGTACTGCGTATGTCCGGGGACGAACCGGTTCTACTACTGCAAGGACAGCTTTCAGTTTCTCGCCGAAGTTGCCCCTCGCCTTGTTACCGATCCGTACTTCAGAGAAATGGCTTTGAGAAGCGGAAGAAACCAGGCGGTGAGATGGATTGATGCATGGGCCAATTCCCGTTGGGAAGACGATGCCTACATGCGGATGATGACATTGAGGGACCGCGACAACGAGGGGTGACGGTGAGAGCGACATCAATGACGCAGACGGACGAGAATGAAGGCGGTGGGCGCGTGTACGGATAAAGACGAGGGCGAAGAAGCTAGGAATATGTCAGGGAAGAGAAGGTGGATGGCTACAAAAGACTTCAGGAGTAAATAGTACTTGCAGGAACACTCAAGGTTATGGGCCTTGGAGAAGGGTAGCTGAACTATACAGCTCATAGCCATGCTGTTAGGTTATATCGAACATATCGAACAGTCCGTTTTTCTTCTCTTTTCCTGTGACATCCCAAGGTAGTAGGCTCCCTTGCCTACTCTTTTCTCAGACTTCCGAATAGGTGGCTCCTTTTTACGCGAAACTGAAAGAATCCCCCGCATCAAAACTTTTGTCAAAGTCATCTTGGGGATTGCTGGAGATTTATTTCGTTCATGGCAGTCGGTCTGCAAATACCTTACCGGACTGCTAGCATCTAGCGCTTCTTCCCCTTGGTCTTATCCACAACGTCCATCCACCGCTTCTCGACGCCCCTCTTCTCCAACGCCTTCACCACGGCAGCCTGCTGGGGGCCCTGGACCATAATCTCCATGACCTGCGCCTCCGTCTTCTTGGCCGCGCCGAGGAGCGGATCGACGCTGGTCGAGCCGGCGCACACCTTTCTCAGCTCGTCGGCGAGCGGCTTCGGGCTGATGTGGTACGGCTCCAGCCCAGAAACCTTGGTGACGGTCTTGTTTCCGCTCCGCGTCTCGAGGGTAATGAGGATCTTGGGCGGCGACCCGCTCCTGGCCTTGACGCTGCCGGGGTCCGCGCCGTTACGGACGATGGCGTACGACGTGGACATGGCGCTCAGGACCCTGTCGAAGAGGGCGTCTCGCTGCACGGTGCCCTTGGCGAGGACGTCCTTGTCGGCGGCGCCGGAGCCGGTGAAGACGGCGTTGGCGAGGACGGGGTTGAGCTTGATGACGCGCTTGTTCGTCTCGGAGACGAGGTTCTCGCCCTCGATGTAGGTTGTGACTGTGTCGCGCACCTCTGGCTGGGTGAAGAGCGTTTTGGAAGCCGACCCGAAGAGGGGTTGCAGCTTGGATGTGGGCTTGAAGAAGGAGACGATTTTGAGCTTCTGTCCCACCGCATCGTCGCCGACGTCGATCTTGCTCGTGGCGGTTTCTCCTCGGCCGAGTGATGTGCCGCCGGCCGTCTCCTTCTTGGGTAGGCGATACGGTCTGAAATCGACAATGGCGGGGTGCTCGAACTTGACTTCGGTGACAACCGTTTCCTGGCCTTTCTCCTTGCTTTTCAGCAGTCCTTCCTTGTCGAGAGTCTTGATGAACTTCTTGATGTTCTTCCACGACGTCTTCTTGATCTGCAGTTGCTGTGCCTGCTGGGTCGTATGCGCGGGCAGGAATGGCTGGATGAGGGTCGACATGACGAACGACTGGGATAGGGGGAAAACAAGGCCGTGATTGGGCGGCGAGTTCGACGTCTTGTGTTGATGAATGCCGAAGAAGAACGCCTTGCGGAAAGCATCATCAATCTCTGGTTGCGTAAAGTCGGGAATGTCGTCTTCGGGTGCTGCCGTGTTGGCGTCGTCGGCATTGGCAGAGGGGTCTTCTGCCAGCGAAACCCCTCCGTCCTCATCTTGATCGTCCAAGGACAGCCCGCTCAAGCTCTCAACCAGTCCCCGCGCCTCCAAAACCTTTAGCCATCCCGCAATCTCCTCTGGGGCCTTCCTGCCTGGCTTGTTGTCGGTGTTGAAAGCCCACATCTCGTCGCCGGCCCAGTGCAGATTCTTGACGGCATGGCCCTTGGCACCCCGCACGCTTTGCAGCGCGCTGACGTCGATCTCACAGGCCCCGACGGCAACGGGCACGGAGGGGTTCTCCAAGCTGGCAACGGCGACGACGGCGCCCTTCTTCGCCTTGTCGGGGAACGGCGGACCGCCGAACAAACCGGGCGTCATGAGATCGGCGCCGGTCTGCAGCTTCTTCACGACGATGCCCGGGGTGTGGAGAAGCGGCACGATGTCGGGATTGGCCCAGAGGGTGTACACCGTGGGGTAGACGACTCCTTCCATCTGGAACCACAGAACGCGGGGCTCCTCGCCATCGCGGCCGCCGACGTAGTACGTGCCCGAGGTCGGCTTCAGGTCGGGGCCGTGGGTGGTGGTGAAGCGGGCGGATTGGAGGTTGTCCGGGAACAAAGATTTTCGCAGCGTCGTCTGCGCGGCGAGCGCCTCGGCCTTTTGCTCGGGCGTCTGGTCGTCCGTCGCCGGCGCCAGCTTCGAGTCGAGACCGTAGTCCCTGATGACCTGGTCGGCGAGCTTCCTGCGGTCGGACGATCGCAGGGGGGAGAGCGACTTGACGGTAGGCTTCTTCTTGAACATTCTGACGATGCCTTGATTCGAGGGGCAGTTGCGGGTTGCGTGGCGTGCCTGCTGCCGGTGATCTGTGGGCGTGGGCTGTGAAGGACGTTGGCGAAAGAACCCACTCGAAATACAGCGCCTCGTCGCTGAGGGAACCAGCTGACGTCATCCGCCAAAGACCTCTGGAAAAGGTCACTGCGTAATTTTTTCGCACATCGTCCAACGACGCGTTTGTCAGGAGACGCAAATATGGTTGAATGACCAGCTCTTATGGGGGTTCAATCCATCGGTGTAGCGCTGCGAAAGAGACACACTTTCCCACACCACAGCCTCAATTGTGTCGCTGAACCACCCCATCAAGCCACGCTCGTCTCGACCCTTATCAGCGACTTCGTGCATCACTCTTACCCATGGGTGGGCTCAGCGATTGCACTGCCCTCGAAGACCTGTAATCTGCGTCGGTAATTCGAAGAGCATAGGAACCACAGGTCCCCCCACCTTGCCATGCCGAATGCCACTGCTTGCCATGGGGCCATGCTGCCCAATGCTTTAGCCACAGCTCATGACTGGGTGAAGAAGGGTGGTTGGAGGAAACGTTTGATGATTTATTCACCCTTGACTGCTCCACGTCCTTCTTTGGATGGGAATGGAAGTTAACTAGCAATCGTGCAGGCCGAGAGGTATGTAAATGTAAGTTCTGTCAAATAAAGCATCTGGTATTGTCGAGAGGTAGAACCCTTGTCTAGCTTCAGCGTCAAAGTAAAGGGCACGCAGAGCGTTCGAAATGCTTTCCGGCCACCCCAGTATAAATATAAACGCCAGAGATATCGAGCACAATAAGCCGCTGATCTTGGAACTTGATGGTTGAACTTCCAAAGTGGCTTGGCACATTGACGAAGAAGACAAACAGTGGACAATCTATTTGTGACAAGGCAAACTGCCTCGCCCTTCTTGGTGCCGTACCCAGAATGACGACGCGTCTTCTCACGGAGCCTCTGTTTCTAGAGGCGGCAAGCACAGCCGGACGGGATGGTATCCTAAACATACTCAACAAGAGTACGGCGTGATACGCCGACCGACGCCAGGCTTCTGCCATGGCGTGAACCGTGTTCCTGCCTGTGGCTAAGAGATGCCCTCCATCCCGATCGCACTTCGCCGCCGAGCCTTGGAAATGGAGCTAGATCTATCCTAATTAGCTGTCATACCCGCACGTTCGACGACGTTTTCTTGGCCTCTTTTATTTCAGAGCATGGACATGGGCAGCGGTGAATGAATGGGTCTCCTCTTGCGGTGGCGCTCCTACTGCTTTTCCGGACGCGGCCGAGGTGGCCCGAAGCAGTGAGATTTCCCTCAGACATTGGGTGCCGCGAATGCTTACTGGGAAACAATATAATGTGCTTGGAGCCTCCAGGAATGTCCGATAAGATCGTGTAGTGTTGCGAGAAAGTTGCTGCTGGTGTTGAAATTATTTCATCCTCAGTATGCCTCTAGTTCCGTGTCACCGTCATCAGTGACAGTGTTCCCTTTTCGTATGTTCTATGTCTGCCGCCACGATTCCGACTCTGAGCAAAATTCAGGCGAGAGGCCCATGTCGTCCCCGTCAAGGACGGTGACCTTAACGGACTACCACTGGGCCGATCTTGTTGCATCAGATCACAGTGTTCAAGGCGACTGCCGTCTCATTCTCGTGGTGACGAACGTTTTCTCAGGCTTCCAACTAGCTCACGAATTTGCTTCGGTTCCTCAACGCCGGCCCATACCTCAGGAGCAGCCACGGAATGGGCAGAAGCGGCAGAGAAAAGAATGCAAACAAACTTCCGGCCCAGTGAACGCCCAGGTTCTCGTACATCTGGATGGTGAAGAGCGGAAAGACGGCCCCGAGGATATACCGAATGATTCCATTCGCCGCGAGAGCTGGTAGCCAGGGTTAGCGTCGTTGGGGGCGGCATCTGGATGAACGTTACCTGATGCAGCAGCCTTGACGCCGTAAAAGTCCACCATGTACGTGATGATGGAGAGCTGCTATTGTTCAGCTTCTCTCCTGTCCAGTTTGAGATTCGTCTACTCACGAAAAGAGAAAAGGCACCGATGCCGAAGGGTATCCCGGCTGCAACAAAGGCCGCCCAGTTGCCTCCTTCGTGTGCTTCCCACGCGTACCTGCCTGACATTAGCTCAGATTGACGGACGATGCGAAAAAATGCTTACCAAAATAGTCCAGCTGGTAAGGCGACACTGCCCACACACGCCGAATACAATCGCAGCTCTGGTGTTGCGGTCCCTGCTCTGATGGCGGGCATCCGAAACTTGGCATCAAAAAAGGCGAATAAGATGACGGCGAGGAAGTAGCCGATGATGACACTGATGAAACTCAGTCCCACCTCCTCGAGGTTGAACTTGTAGAGCCGCTGGAGGATGTACGAGCTGCTGGCGAAGTAGCTAAAAATCATGGCATACGCAAAGGCGGAGTAGACGGCCAGCGATGACACGATGATTTCCGTGAACAGCATCTTGGTAGGACGCATAACTGCACCCTTGGCCAATGCTGCGATTCTCGAGAACGTGATATTCTGGTGGTCACCCGACTCCTTCCGGAGAATCCATGCTTTGGATGTTTCTTTCATGGACAGCGTCGCGACCCAAAGCGGCGCGCCGAGAATGATGAGCACGTACTGCGTCCACCTCCAGTCCCCGCCCCTGTCCGCGAGCACATATGCCCCAGCCAGCGGACCCAGTGTTGGACCGAGGAACGGGCCGAGGATGAAGAGCAGCGATGCTCCTGCTCCGCCTCCGAGTCCCCATATGTCGGCGATTGTCCCCGCGCCGACGGCTATACCGGCGGAACCGAAGAGACCGGCGAGGAAGCGGCAGACGAGGAGGGCGGAGAAGGTCTGCGCAGCGGCGGAACCGCCGAGGAACGCCAGGAGGAGGGTTGAAGTGCCCGCGTAGATGTACTTGCGGCCGAAAACTTCGGAAAAGGGGGCGATGAAGACGGGGCCGATTGCGAGGCCTAGGGTGTAGAGTGTCAACGGGAGGATGGACTCGGTTCGGGAAACGGAGAAGTGCTGCGCGATCTGGTTCGTTGCCGGGACGGTGATTGAAGTCGAAAAGGTGCTGTTCATCCCGAACGGTCAGTTGGTATGTTCGTCAACAACGTCCCGAATAAGGGGACGGTTTCGGGAGGGACCGCACATCTCAAAGGCCAAAAAGCACGGTATTGCAGTGTGGAGCGTCTTCATCCAAACGTTCCAGTTGTGAGGGTTTCTTCTTTCTCTGGGATCGTCCCATGCGACATGTTGGTGGTTGTCGTCTGTTAACGAGCCAGTCTCGGTGCCAGTCTGTTTCTCGATGTCCTGCGGTGGTGTCTGGGGACCGGGGAGCGGCACAGCTGACGTCTGGCCGGGGTCAGCCATGCTCAGAAATGCAGATGGTTTGTTTTCGTGCTACAATGTGGTGGATAAGGTTGGTGGACGGTAGAACAGAGTTAAGCTCGTCAGCCATCGATCATCTGATCTGTGAAAGAAAGTCAACCTGGGATGCGGCGATATATGTCAAGGCCGCTGGATGCTGGAATCATGACATAACACAACCGATTTAGTGATCACAATCTGAGCCAGATTGCGTGCTTGCGATGGTGAACCGCGGGTTTGGCTCTGGATCTCATTCGGCGAAGCAGACTCTGCAGTCAGGACCATGAGCGATGTCGCCATGTGGCTAGACGGAGTACGCTGTCTTGGTTTCTTTTTCTCATCGCAGCCTCGGTCCTGAAGGACTGATGAGATGACATTTCCTTGATTAGTGATCTTTCCTGAAGAGTAATCATCCATCTCCTCCCTCTTGACGGCATGTTTGTCAAGCGCACGTCTCGTTCGAGCTGTCGGGCCACTATTAGTATTGGCCGAGGAGGCGGAACGAAATGATTTCAGAATTCAGACACCCTGTAGTCAGGACTAAGAACGCATATGTGACTGTGACTGCTGTTCAGCCGAAAGTGGGCTTCTTGAATTGCTTCATGATGATTTCCGATTGATTAGTGAACAAGCTGATGCCAGCGTTCCTCGGCTTGTGCTAATACTCCCAAGTCCCCAGACGCGCCCTGCAAACGCTGCTCCAATTCCTGGGCGATCATCTCCCACATGTTTCTCAATTTGAAGTCTAAGCTATCATTATAACATCTTCTCCATTTGTCTTGGCCACTGATCCGCACCCTCGCTTCAGACACATCAACCGTTTGGCGGAACGTCGGCTTCCTAATAACCACTTCACAAAAGACCCGAGGAAGTATACAATTTAGACAAACAGAAACTTTCTATACAATTGCTACTATTATTAATCCACAAATAGCTCATAACAATATAGAGGTACTTTGTCCCTCACGGGAGCGTATCAATACAGTCCCATGAGGGATATATACTAGGCACGTCTCCGTCAATCTAATAGGAGCTTCACGTTAGAGCCACGCGTCACGGCTACGCATCATACCTAGCCAGACGTTATAGATACGTGTCATGGCCACGCGTCAAAGCTACATATCGTAGCTACGCGTCATGGATACGCATTGTAGCCACGCGTCATGGCCACGCGTTATAGCCATATATCGTAGCTACGCGTCATGGCTACGCATTATACCCACGACTCATAGCCACGCGTCAGCTACATTATACTGAAATGATAGTAGGATAGTCTTTTAGAACCCCTCATACTACTATCAACTCTCTAGAGAAAGCACAAAGCTAGGTGTCAGCGGAGTTCAAACCTTCGACAGGAGATCGAAGTTTCTTATCTACTAATGAACCATCTTACGACGCCAAAGCTTCGTCAACACCTCGTCGGCATAATCAGTTCTTCTTCTAAGCTAGGCAGCTACGCCGATGACTACCTCAACATTTACGATAAATAGGTGAGGGACTTGCACGTCCACCATCATGCCTTTCTGCGTCACCACCACCATCATCGTTCTCTGCACAACATGTTGTACCTAACCTTTATCACTGTCTTCGTCTTGCTCTTCGGAGACACATCCCACTCGCAGGAATTAGCAAACCCATCATCCACAAGTGGAAATTTAATCAGTTTGTACTACAATGCCAAGGTGTGCGAAACACATTACTAAGTATAAAACAGTCAGCAGTTCCGACCAAGGTCGAAACGCCTCACTATGGCCTATCATTAAAAACCGGGCTGTAGGCCAGGAGTCGTCTAACATTCCCGTCTACCGAGACATGATAGAGGCCCTGAGTGGGTTATGCGTCCAGCAATTTGGAGCGAACTGGCGAGCCATCTCCGGTAGATGCAACGGCAACACGAGAGAATTTTCTTGCTTGCAAACCACGAACCCGGCGGCGGGAACCCGGCAGCACCAGGTTCCGTGCCAAGCCGATGAAGCTTGCGGAACCTTCATTGCTCTCAACTTCCAAGGGGGACTCGCTACGTTCCCATTCTGCGGGTCAACCGTTCAGGTAAATGAGCGACATCAGGAAGGGGCACATGTTGAATGGGAGGGACATTTTTACACCCAGCAACCCAACAGTCCAGGTACCTGGAATGACTATGTGGCACTGGCCGCTGGCTTTAACGCATACTTTGGCTTTACATCCGGAGGTGGAACTACTGTCAAGCGGTCGACTGGCAAGTCTTGGTACTGTACTGCTTGCAATTGGGGGCAACTAACTATTACTTCTACTGTGCGTCCAACCTACGGGATTTATTATAGTAGTCGTTCTGTATACAAGTAATGTGCTTCAAAGGCGGGATAGGGATGAGTTATTGTTGGTTCATCGGGCAGGGATGTATGCGCCATACGTGTATAGTTACAACTAGTTCTAGTTATTCGATAATTATTTTGTCGGACTCGAGACTGCACCTATGTAGAAGGGTTTTCGGGCGTTAACTTCGGGCCGAAGCTGGGTGCCTCAGGCACTTCAGCCCAGGGTTCTCGGTAAGAGTTTTCGGTGAGGTTCGGTGTAGAGCCCACCTGTGAGAAGTGCCGGACTTTTACGTCAGCAGCATCGCCGGACCTCCGAGAATCTCCCGCGCTGCACTCGGGATCCGGCTGTCGACACCCACACCATCCCATCATCATCAGCCATTGAACTTCGGCAGCTCAACCCACGATTAACAAAAGGTGACCCTCTACCCATGGCTCCGGCATCTTGCCACCAGCGAGTGCTGGCAGTGACCAGTCTTCGACACAACGAAACATTGCTTTCTCGCCGTACAGCTGTGGGTCACATCCTGGGTGAAAGATGTCTTGACTCGGGACAGCAGCACTCCCAGCGCGTTTGAATCGTGGCACCTGCTAAGCAAGCTCGAAGCGCCTATTCAGCCACTCCAAGAACTTCCACAAGCTGAAGAAAGCATGCGGAAGTCCCAGCAGCAGCCACACGTCGATTTAAGCAGCGTGACATCTCAGATCTGACGTCTGCCTTTGGAGCTAAGCCTTGTGCGCGGCTCTGCGGCATGGAAATGCTGGGCGAGTGGAGTCGCTGACGCGTTCGGCTTGGATAGCCCCCCGGAAAAAAGAGAGACATCGCGGAGCACATGGGTGGTTGAGCGTGCCGACTCTTCCAGGCGAAGGCGGAATGGAGCTGAGCTGAGCTGAGCTGTGCTGTGCTGAGGCCAGGGCCACCTTTTTTCCGTCTCCCTACGCGGTGCAACTGAGTGAGGCAAAGGTACCTCACCTCATGGCGGCACGCAGCGGCCCGGAGCTGAAGTTTCAATCTGGCCAAATTCTGTTCCGATTCTTCACATCCGCCAGACCGACTCAGTGCAGGCCACTCTTGAATTGATGTCAGCCTCGGCCCTCTACTACCAATCCAGACATTCGGACGGAGCCTTCAATCTGGGTCACGCCTGAATCGGGGATCCATCTCCATCTTCATTCCCCTCCGGTTCGCTCTCCCGAGCCATCACTGGTCTTTCTTTTGATTGTCAATTCCCAATCAGCCCCAATCGTGGGTCTGCCCACACTCGCGTCCCATCGGCCGTGCCGACTTTCCCTTCCGCCTGCTACGAATACATAATCACGTCTTCGCTCCCGCTCTTCGCGCGGGCTCCCTTTTCCGCCGGAATGGGCATTATGGAGAAATTAGGGGTGACCGACCCCTTGAGCCACCTTCCCCGCAAACCGCAGACATACAACGATAAGTATGTCGTGTCCTACGACTTCAGCGAAGTTGGTACGTGTTTGCACCTCGAGTGCGTGTTGTACTGAATCGTCGGCACGGGCCGCTGACGATGCGCAGATTCCGAGACTGCCGTCAAGGAGCTCACCACTCTTCTCAACGAACTCGAGTCGGCTGGTCTCCAGACCGAGGTGAGGGCTGGCTATGAGCAGACCCTCCTCATCTTCGTCAAGACTCCTCGGGAGCTGCTTGGGAACACCGTCTACAAGTCAAGGTCAGACCCCATCGTCCTGCCGCCTTCCCCATCTTCACTGACGCCGCCTCAGAGTGAAGGACTGGCTGTATGGCATCATACCTGAGCACCCCGGCGGTTCCAAGAACACTGCCGTCGATGGTGCCTTCGAGGCCGAGGATCTTCTCTCCGTCTACCACCTCGTCAACTGGCCCAAGTCTCTCGGCGGTGCTGGCATCACCCCCGGTACGGGACAGTGGAAGCACGTCCAGTCCATCTTCCCTCTTCACAACGAGGAGAGGAACCAGTCTTTGATGAAGCACCTTAGCAAGCGCCTCTTCTTGACTCCCGACGATCTCGACTCTATTCGCGACCTCTGGGGAACCAAGGTGAGACCGAATGACGCTGCATTTGATCACCATCTGACTCATATCAGGTCGCCTTCTACTTTGCCTTCATCCAGACCTACCTTCTCTTCCTCTCCTTCCCTGCCATCACCGGTGTCGTCGCCTGGCTGTACGCGTCCAAGTACTCACTCACGTACGCCATCTCGACCTGCGTCTGGTGCACCGTCTTCCTGGAGTACTGGAAGATCCAGGAGGTCGACCTCAGCATTCGATGGAACGTCCAAGGTATCGGCAAGGTCAAGGTCAACAGACCGCAGTTCAAATACGACCGCATCATCACCGACGAGGCCGGCCGAGTCAAACATTACTTCCCCAAGTGGAAGCAGGTCACCCGGCAGTTGCTGCAAATCCCCTTTGTCTTGATTTCCGCCTTGGTGCTGGGCGCCATCATCGTCGTCGTCTTCGGCATCGAAGTTCTCATCTCTGAAGGCTACGATGGCCCATACAAGAACCTCATTGTAGGTGAAGGATTCGGCCGTCGCTCCAAAACCAACTGACCTTTTCGCAGGAATACGTTCCCACATGCTTGCTCGCCGTTGCGCTCCCCTACATTAGCAGCGCGCTCGAAGACATAGCCACGACCCTCACGAACTACGAGAACCACCGAACCGCCGATTACCACGAGTCATCGCTGACGCAGAAGATCTTCGTTCTCAGCATCATCACCAACTACCTCCCGATTCTCATCACGGCCTTCATCTACGTGCCCTTTGGAGACGAGGTCGTTCCTTGGCTTGAGAGCATGACCAAGTCGTTCCTCGGTGCCATCGGTCAGAAGTACATGGACGACGACCTCTCCTTCCACGTCGACTCGGACAGGCTGCGCGACGAAGTCATCGCTCTCGTTGTCACTGGACAGATTTCGGGCTTTTTTGACGAGAACATCATGCCGGTCTTGAAGCACAAGGCGCAGGGCATCTACCGCGAGTACAAGCGGTCACACTCCAAGGACACCATGCTCATGTCCATTGTCAAGGACGACCCCGAGGAGGCCCGCTTCCTCCGTAGCGTCCGCAACCAGGCCACGCTCGACAAATATAACGTGCAGGACGACATTGCCGAGATCGTGCTGCAGTTCGGCTACCTCTCACTCTTTTCTCCCGTCTGGCCCCTCATCCCGATCGGCTTCCTCATCAACAACATTGTCGAGCTGCGTACCGATTTCCTCAAGATCTGCCACGAGCACCAACGGCCGGCGCCCGTCCGCACCGACGGCATCGGCCCGTGGATCAACTCCCTGGACATCCTCACCTGGGCAGGCAGTCTCTCCACGGGCGCCATCGTCCACCTTTTCGGGGCGAACACCATCGGCAACGGAGCGTGGTGGGCGCTGCCCATCACCATCTTCATCAGCGAGCACGTCTTCCTCGGCCTGCGGGCCATGGTGCGCTTTGTCCTGCAGCGCATCGGGTCGCAGCAGATTCGCAAGCAGCGCCAGCAGCGGTACGCCGACCGCGTGAAGCACCTGGAGGAACTGGAGACCAACAAGCAGGCCGGGCTCATGCTCTCCGTCGCCGAGCGGGAGCGTCGCAAGTCCGTCCGCGCCATGGGCCACGACTCCTTCTGGACCTCTCAGGTGGAAGACGGCGCGAGCGCTGTTGCTGGAATCAGCCTCATCCAGTCGGTCAAGAGGGCAGAGATTGTAAAGAGCTCCGCGAACCAGCCCAAGATTGACTGAGAAGTCGGAGAGAAACCCCCAGCCTGCATTTCGTTTTCGAATCTGTGGCTATAGTAAGAAGTCACGGTTGTAGCAATAGATTGTACAGTTTCTATCATTCGTGCGACGTGCTCTGCCCGGGTGGGGTGTTTGCGTATTGGCTGCATGGCCTCATGTTGACATCACAGCGCTGACATCATCGAGCGACCTTAGCATACCTTATGTCCCATCTACCAGAGGTCTCAACATTAACTCATCACAACTCGACAAGAACATCTCACCTTCTGTACTCACCATACACAATATCACATCTCGCAAACCACTCAACATGGCCACGACACTCACCAACAACGCAACCTCGCCGTTCAAAAACCCCATCTCCTTCGCCTCCTGCTCCATCGGCCTGCCTCGCCACACCCTCGAGCAGAAACTCGCCGCAATCTCCTCGGCAGGCTTCAACGGCATCGAGCTCTCCTTCCCGGACCTCCAATCCTTCGCCAACCGCCATCTCAACAAGGAGGTCGCGGAAGATGACTACCCCTCCCTCGTCGAGGCGGGCAAGCTCGTGGCCACGTTGTGCGATGAGCTGCAACTAAACATCATGGTGCTGCAACCCTTTGCCAACTTTGAGGGCTGGCCAAAGGGCAGCAAGGAAAGGGAGGACGCATTCAGGCGCGCGAGGGGGTGGATGGACATCATGGAGGCCGTCGGCACGGACATGCTGCAGGTCGGGTCGTCGGACTCGGAAGGGATCACGGCGTCCATCGGGGAGCGCGTCGCCGACCTCGCGGAACTGGCGGACATGCTGGCCGCCAGGGGGTTCAGGGTTGCGTACGAGAACTGGTGCTGGGCGACGCACGCGCCCGGGTGGAAGGACGCGTGGAAGACTGTCCAGCTCGCCGGCCGGCCGAACCTGGGGCTGTGTCTGGACACGTTCCAGTCCGCGGGCGGCGAGTGGGGGGATCCGACGACGGCGTCGGGGCGGATCGAGACGGCGGGCATCTCGGAGGGCGACCTGAGGCTGGGGTACGAGATTTCGCTGCAGGAGCTGGCCAAGACGGTGCCGGCGGGGAAGATTTTCTTCTTGCAAATCAGCGACGCGTACAAGGTTGAGCCGCCGCTGAGCGCGGACGAGGACGAGGGCGGGCTGAGGCCGCGCGGGAGGTGGAGTCACGATTACAGGCCGCTGCCGTTTGACGGCGGGTATCTGCCGATTGTGCCGTTTCTGACGGCCGTCATGGCGACGGGGTTCCGGGGGTGGTTGAGCGTGGAGGTGTTTGACGGGCAGTTTGAGGACAAGTATGGCGATGACTTGGAGAGGTATGCGAAGAAGGGCAAGGAGGGCGTGGTGAAGATGCTGGGGGAGATGATTGTCGATCGCAGCGGGTTGTGAGTAGGTTACTGGGTAAGGTAGTCTTGAAGTGAAGGATGAGGGCGTTTCAATGAAGATACAGAAAGGTGAGAGGTGATAATTTTCAGGAATAGGGGAAGAGGGATGAGTTTAATGTACACATAGAAATACATCTCACCACAGCTTCACCATCACCTCTCATCACCATTCACCTTTGGTGGCTTCTCCCCATCCGCAGGCCACGGCATGACCGTCAGCCCCGTCCAGATACCCATCCACCGCCTCCCCTTCTCCTCGTACTTTTCCCTCGTGCCAATGTCAGGATTCGGTCTCACGATCATGTTGAAGAAGTCACTCAAACCCCGCGGCGCGTACACACTCCACTCGCCGTCCCCCTCGACGCGCACCCCAATCATCGCGCTCGTCGAGATCCACGTGTCGATGCCCGCCTCGACGGACCGGTGCGGCTCGCACGGCGCCCCGAACTTGGTCTCGTACCAGAGGTGCACCCTCGCCTGGTTGCGGATCTCGACGTCGGCGGGCACGTCGGCAAACAGCGTCCTGCCGCGGCGGATGACGGCGTCTTCCGCCTCGTACGACGCGTCGGGCGAGAAGTAGACGAGGTCGTAGTCGCGGATGCCCGTTTCCGCGGGTTTACCGCTGACCGAGTTCCAGATGGTCTGCGAGAGGGCGCCGGCGGCGAGGTACCAGTCGGGCAGGTCGAGGGCGCGGGCGCGGGCGAGCACGGTGAGCAGGGTCGGGTTGGAGGAGAGGACCTTGCGGAGGTGGACGAGTTGCGCGTTGAGGGGGAGCTGGGCGGGTTTCATTTTGAGGGGTGTATATATCAGCATGAAGAAGTTGGTAGGCGGAGAGACGTCGTGAAGGATAGGTAAGTATCGTGAGGTTTTCGTGGACGCGGTTTGGCGGTTGAGCACATCAGCCACAGCGGCTGAGTCATGCTGCCACGGCCGGTTATTTCCCGCGGAACCCGAGATGATCGTTGCTGAAATGCCGTTCCATTGGCACGCTACCTTCGCCCGGCCGCCTGCGACCACCGGTGAATGGCAATGGGTTTGCCCGGTCACGTTTGAAAGTTGATGATATGTTCAGCAGAGGCTCACGACACCATGCCACTTGGCTGCCCTCACACAAGGGAGACACTCGAGGTGAAGGGCTGCCGTGTCTGAGAAGCTCTGTGAGAACAGTCGGCATCTGAAAGCGTCCGAGTGAGACGATGACGATGTGTTTACTCTTATGAGAACCGCCAACGCCAGGAAGGATCAGCATCACTCGCGTCATCTCCGAGCGAGCGGCGTAGCAAATAGTTCCGCCAATGCGTCGCCCATCCGCATCGTGGGGAACCTGGCAGCTCCCGAAAGTGGCTCGACGAGCGTGTCTGACCCCGCGGCACCCCGCATCCTTCCCCCGGATGCGCCTCTCTGGATATCGTGTTGATCGTCCGGGTAAAGTCAACGTGGGTGAAGGCGCAGGTGTGGTTGCAGTAGCAGGGCAATAGCAGGGGGCTTTATGCCTAGGCTTGGAAATTACCCATGGGTACCCAGCTGGGTAATACTTCTTAGAGCCTATGGGTAGTAGTAAGTATTTATTAGGTCAATAGGAAGGATATAGGTATAGGTAAAAAACTAGTACTACTTATAGGTAATAATAGGTTATTTATAACTATCTATTTTATAGATTGAATAATACTAGGTTATTTAGTATTACTTATAGAAGTATTTTTAAAAAATAAAAATAAAAAAATTATTTTAGAATAAGAAGTAAAATAATAATTAGAATAATAGTAATTATTATAATCTAAATAGAAATAGATATAAATAATTATTATAAAAGCTATTAATTAGCTATTTTTAAAATTATAGTTCTCTTTTTTTCTTTAATCTTATTGAATTTTGAAAGTTCTTATTATTATTATAATAAGATATTTTAGAAGAAGGTTTAATAGAATTATTTTTTAACAGAATATTCTTAAGGTTTAATAAAGGGGGGAAATTTAAAAGGAGAATAAAGTTCTTTTTAAAAGTTTAAGTATTAAATTAATTAAACTTATTATTATTATTAAGGTTATTGTTTTTAATTATATTTCTATTAGAAATAATATTTATTCTATCTTTATAAATACTTTCTTTAGAAAGAACTTTAATTAAAGAGTTAGTAAATAACTAATAAATATAGAAATAATTTTTCACTTTTACTTTATCTAAAAGAGAATTATAATTAAAAGTAGTATAAATAGTATACTAGTATTTTTTAGTTATCTTAATAACTTCATCTTCTTTATTAAATATTTCTTCTAATTAAAATTAGAATAATTAGGTCTTTTTTAATTATTCAACTTTAATAATAAGGAATTTAAAAATTATTTCAGCTAAGAGGTTAAATTAGGAATAATAGTAAATATTATATATTAAGCTGATTGAATATTTAAGAAGAATAGAAGTTATTAAAATATAGAAATAATCTATAGCTATAGTATAAATACCTTTAAACTAGAAATAACTATAATCTAATCTTAATTAAAAAACTTGAGCTATTTTACTAGTAAGTACAACTATAATAATAATTAGAAGTATTTTAATAATTTCATAAATAAAATAAATATATTTATATTGAAATATTTATTATAAGTATCCCAAGCTTACTATACTTTTAATTGACAGTCCTATAGATATTTAGTATATATAATTACTATAATAGATTACAATTAATACCTTTTTTATTAAACTATTAGACTATATTACCTATATAAGGCTAAATAAACTTTAAAATTGAATATTAGTAGTCTATTAGATAATTCACTAAGCTTTTAAATAGTATTAATTAGTATAAACCTTAATGAAATCTTATTTAAATTATTATTAAAAAGTCTTAATATTTATAAAAAGTCTAAGAGTTTAACTAAAGTTAAACTAAGTACTTTATATCTAAAAGACTGAAATACTAAGAATTAAAGTTAAAACAGTAGTAATACTATAAACTTAAAAAGAATTTAATTTAAAAAATATATCAATATACTCTTTGAACTTATTCTATTTATTTAAAGTAGTATTAGTAATTATAGATATCTAACTATAACTATTATTATTAATCTTCTCCTTTAGAATAATAATATATATCTAAAGGTATAGTAAAATAATCTAAAAGAGAATAAAAATATACTTAAGAATAATATCTTATATATAGCTGATAAAATTAATATATAAAATAAAAGGCTTTTTAATATTAAAAAAATATCTAAAACCTCTCATTCTATATTTAAAATTAGATTTTCCTAGTTTTCTTTCTACTTCTGAAACTATATATTAATAGTTAACTAGAAGAATCTAGCTTGAATATATATTTTAATTATTAAATTCTATTAAATATAAATATCTTATAAAAGTCTTAAAAATTATTCTTACAATTAAATAGAATCTTAAAGTTTCTAGAATTCTTAAGATTTAAATATTAAAAACTTTAAAGAAATAGTAAACTATCTAATCTATAAATTATTAACTTAGTATTATTATAATTAATTACTATAAATAACTATACCTTATAAATAACTACACTTATATAGTTTTTATTTTATAAAATTATTTAATTAAGTTATTTTTATAATTTATAATTAGTAGGATTAGTAACTTATTAGTTATTAGTTTTAACTATATAATTTTCATTCTATTAATCTTATTTAAAATTATTACTATTTAATAAATCCTTATAATAAAATATAAGTATATTAAAATATTAAAATAAAAGGTTTCTTACCTATCTATATCTTTTAGTTAGATACCTAATATCTTATTATCTAAAATTTTAAATTAAGATATTTTAATTATATAATATATCTTATAAATAATGAAATTAAAAATATAAGTAAGATATCTAATATAATAAATATCTAGAATCTTAGTTCTAAATTAATAATTATATTCTTTAGTAAGAACTTAAAGGTTAAAAAATAAAGTATTATTTACTAAAACTATTTAGAAATTTAAATATCGATTTATTTTCTCTTAAAAATATTAAAGAAACTAGATTATTATTTTAGTTTATTATATCTAGGTATACTTTTTAGATATATTAGTAGTATTAATAATAATTTATTATAAATTCTAGTTTTTATTAATAAAATAATAGAGAACTTTAAAAAGAAAATATTTAAAATTAGGAGTATTCTAAATATTAATTATAAAGGAAACTTTCCTATTTCTAAAAAGTAAATTTAAAAATAATAATTAAATTTTTAGGGTTTTAATTAATAGTTATTTAGAAAAAATTAATCAACTTAATAGTTTATAATTAAATTATAAAAACTAATAGAACTATTTAAAGAAGTAATTATAAATAATATTTAATAATAAGTTTACCCCTATTACTAAGTAGATAAGAATTTATTATAAAGTTTTTATAGGATTATTTAATAAAGTTTAAATTAAATTACTATAAATAATTACTATAAATATTTTAAAAGATTACTTATAATTACTCTATTTATAATAAGATTATTTAATTAG